>JAWQFJ010010420.1:25000-45000 GCA_034096865.1 Theodoxus fluviatilis
AGAAAGAAAGAGAGAGAGATAGAGAGAGAAAGAAAGAGAGAGAGAGACAGAGAGAGAGAGACAGAGAGAGAGAGAGAGATTGATCCTTATTCGGCCGACGACCCATTTGATATTATTCTCTATTTACAAGCTTTAAAAGAGTATAGCAATGAATAACTATGCAAGAAATACATTGCAAACGACAGTGAAGACTTTCCAGTAAAGGATACCACTCATCACTGGATTGATACCCTGTATCTTAATGACGACACTTGTATTTCAATGTACAGTTAAATCTTTATAAAATGTTTTCAATGATGATTGCAGCTTCGTATGCATTCATGATCGCAAGACTGCAATATTATTAAGGCAAACACATTACACTCTATGCAACATTTTCTCTGCTCCATGTTTTAAAAGCATATAACACCAGTATTGCGCCATCCATCGTTTTCCATAACTCGTGGCCTGTGATTAAGTATTTGATTTTATCTATTTGTTTTATACATACACAAATTTACACACATACATACACGCACACACATATATATATATATATTTCAAAGTCCTCGGCCCATCGCTTATCAAGTATATGTCAGAATGATAATTTTGCTATCGACACCATGCTGCTTCAACTATTAATAGATAGCGAACAAATTTGTTTACTTATCTTCTGTGGGTTTTGTGCAGAAAGTATACGTTAAAACAGTCTAATATGACTATTTTCGATTAATTTTTAATCTAATTAATATTTTTGCATGCTTTAATGTCATCCTTTTGCCACGATCTAGCGATCATCACATCACATTCTATTTTTACCAGTCTACCGGAACTAGTGGAAGTAAAGGGACGAAACTCGGGCTGAATTTCCGTTTCAGAAATGAGAATGTCCTATACAAACCGTTTCAATGCCTGTTGGTGGACACTTCCCACGTTAGAACAATCCTTCATGCCCCACAGTTCTGATGAATATAAAAGTACTGGCCAAACTTGTGTATCAAAGAATTTAAAGAAGACTTCCGGAGAGACACATCTAAGTTTTTAAAAAAAGCATTTGATGGCCTGAAGCATCCCGGTTCTAGCCCTTTGAACGAGATCTGTTTGCATCATTTTATACGACAATCGTGTGGAAAAATCCGCGCCAAGATATTTAGACTCATTTACCACATCCAATCTCCCCCCCCCCATTCTTCGTGTTCTGCGAGGAAACTACCGTTGCGGAATACTACAACCTTAGTCTTCTCAGAATTCACCATTAGTCAAAGTTTACATGATTCTTGTCCAAGAACATTTAGCTGAATTTGCAAACCAACGGAAGTGTCTGAAATCAATACGACGTCATCAGCATACAGCAGTAGATATATAGTAACTATTTCAGGCATTAACTGAACTCCATGTTTGCATTTTTGGATCACCATCTTTGCTACGTATGTTATTAACTGAGAAAAAATATCAGGCTTGTTTTGCAATCCTGTTTAAGGCCGCAATTTCACTCAAACGATTCCGCACAGCGGCCATTGCACTTAACACATCACTATACAGATATGGCTTTAAGTAAGTTCAATATTCTCCCTTTCATCTCATACATTTCAAGAACCTTCCACAAGGCCATTCTGTCTACAGTATCGAATGCCTTTTTTAAAAGTATCTTTGCACAGTGCCATGACGTATAAACATGTTGTCTACAGTGGAGCACCCTTTACGGAAACCAGCTTGCTCTTCGACAATCAGGTTGTTAGCCTCAGCCCAACTCTAGAGTCTGTCAGTAATTATTGAAGTAAATTCTTTACCAAAAATGCTTGTCAAACAAATCCCACGGTGAGAGAGAGAGAGAGAGAGAGAGAGAGAGAGAGAGAGAGAGAGAGAGAGAGAGAGAGAGATAGAGAGAGAGAGCAAACGATCGAACGAACGAACTTTTTTATTTGTGAGGCCACCGGCCTGTCACAACGGAAACATATTGAACTCCTCGACATTGAAAATGTCCACCGCGTCACGTCTTCTTTTCAGAGTGTGATATAGGAACATTGCTAATGATCTTATTACACTAGGGTCACTGCCAAATATTTGTTCCACTCTTCGAAAGTCATTAATGTGAGATAAATATTTTTCTCCAAGTTCTTCATAAACTGGGCAAACATAAAGCATGTGAAATTCATTTTCAATTTCTTCCATACAAGCTGGACATGTGTATAAATTATCTGGATTGTCCCGAGAGTAACGAAATTTGTGATGGTATAATTCACTAAAGCAAGAACGAAACTGAATGTACACATCTCGGAATGTTTTTTAATCTATCGCATTTAAATAATTCTCTCTACCCCAATGCGTCTTTATTTGACGATAAAATGAATATCTTCCACTACAAATAGAGAGAGAGAGAGACAGACAGACAGACAGACAGACAGACAGACAGACAGAGAGAGACAGAGAGACAGAGAGACAGAGAGACAGAGACAGACAGAGAGAGATAGATAGATAGATAGAGATAGAGAGAAAGGGAGGGAGAGAGAGAGAGAGAGAGAGAGAGAGAGATCACCTAGCTACACGCTCCAACAGAGAGAGAGAGAGAGACAGAGAGAGACAGAGAGAGACAGAGAGAGACATAGAGAGACAGAGAGAGACAGAGAGAGGGGCGGGAGAGAGAGAGAGAGAGAGAGAGAGAGAGAGAGAGAGAGAGGCCACCAAATCGATCTGTTTGTCAATGAAATTTATCTTCCTCAACTCTGCAGGCTTCAACATATCGAGCGAGGATTTGAAAACGCCAATGGCGGAGGCAGCGACTTACCACAAGATGGTGGAGGCCTTCAAGTTTGCTTACGCAGACAGGCTGCAGCTGGGCGATCCTCTCTACGTTGACATTGGCAGTGTAGGTTATTGGTCCCTCAGTTGCTCTGCATCGTACCTTCCACAACTTATTCTGTCTGCCTCTGTGTGTGTGTGTGTGTGTGTGTGTGTGTGTGTGTGTGTGTGTGCGCGCGTGTGTGTGTGTGTGTGTGTGCTTGTGTATGTATATGTGTGTGTGTGTGCGTGCGCGTGCGTGTGTACGTGTGTGTGTGTGTGTGTGTGTGTGTGTCTGTGTGTCTCTGTGTGTGTGTCAGTCTGTGTGTGTCTGTCTGTGTATCTGACTATCTGTGTACGTGTATTATGCCTGTGTGTTTATCTGCGTTTCCATCTCTTTGCATCAGTGTGCGTGCCAGTGTGTCGTCTCCTCCTCCTCCTCCTCCTCCTCCTCCTCCTCCTCCTCCTCCTCCTCCTCCTCCTCCTCCTCCTCCTCCTCCTCCTCCTCCTCCTCCGTGCCAGTGTGTCTCCTCCTCCTCCTCCTCCTCCTCCTCCTCCTCCTCCTCCCTCCTCCTCCTCCTCCTCCTCCTCCTCCTCCTCCTCCTCCTCCTCCTCCTCTTCTCATTATTCTTTCTCCTCATTCTCTTTCTTTTTTCTCCTCCTTCTTCTCCTCTTCATTTTTCTCCTCCCCCACTTCCTCCACCTCTTTCTTCTCCTCTTACTTCTCCTCCTCCTTCTCGTACTTCTCTTCGTCCTTTTCGTCTTTTTGACTCACATGCGAAGCAAAAGTGAGTCTATGTACTCAGCCGTGTCGTCCGTCCGGGCGGGGGTCCGGGCGTAAAAAACTTAAACGTTGGATTTTTCTCGGAGACTATTAAGTCTATCAACACCAAATGTGGCATGATGGTGTATGATGACAAGGCCTCAAAAAACATACATAGTGACTTGACCTTGCTTCAAGGTCAAGGTCACAGGAGCCATAAATGTGGTCTCAAAAACAGTCATTTTTCACATTTTCCCAATTTTCTCCCACGTTATTGCGAATGGCGACCTTAGCTACAAGTGGTATATAGGTCAAAGCAAGCCCTATCTTTTGATACCAGTTTGGTTGACCTTGCTTCAAGGTCAAGGTCACAGGAGCTCTTCAAAGTGGGATTGTATACATATTTTGAAGTGACCTTGACCCTGAACTATGGAAGATAACTGTTTCAAACTTTATAACTATGTGGGGCACATGTTATACTTTCATCATGAAACACATTTGTTCACATATCATCAAGGTCAAGTTCACTTTGACCCTTATGAAATGTGTCCTAATTGGGGTAGTGAACCACTAAAAGTGACTATATCTCATGGTAGAAAGTGCCAATAAGCACCATTGTGCTTCCTATGTCTTGAATTAAGAGCTTTGTGTTGCATGACCTTGGATGACATTGACCTTGGGTCAAGGTCAAATGTATTTTGGTAGGAAAAATGTGTAAAGCATTTCTTTGTGTATGATGTCATTGGTAGGTTTAGTTGTTTGACCTTGACCTTGAAGGTCACCTGAAGGTCAAGGTCATATAAAGGTCAAGGTCAACCATGTGAGTCGTATGGGCTTTGCCCTTCTTGTTCTTCCTTCTACTCTTCCTCCTCTCTCTCTGTCTCTCTGTGACTCTGTCTTTGTCTGTCTGTCTGTCTGTCTGTCTGTCTGTCTGTCTGTCTGTCTGTCTGTCTGTCTGTCTGTCTGTCTGTCTGTCTGTCTGTCTGTCTGTCTGTCTGTCTGTCTGTCTGTCTGTCTGTCTGTCTGTCTGTCTGTCTGTCTGTCTGTCTGTCTGTCTGTCTGTCTGTCTGTCTGTCTGTCTGTCTGACTGTCTGACTGTCTGTCTGTCTGTCTGTCTGTCTGTCTGTCTGTCTGTCTGTCTGTCTGTCTGTCTGTCTCTCTCTCTCTCTCTCTCTCTCTCTCTCTCTCTCTCTCTCTCTCTCTCTCTCTCTCCATTTCACGTACATATACTAATAGGAGATTCGCATACAGCGTCTACCTGAAGATGGGTTGGAAGGCTCCCATTGAAAATATGGAAAGAATGCTCTCATGTTTAACCATTCGTCGACTGAAGCGTTGCTCGTCGTTCATTTGTGCACACTTCGTCTTGCAGGTGGTGGAGAAAATGGCGTCCGATCAATACGCAGACTACCTGCGAGGTCGCATCGACCTGACGGCCACGCACGATACTTCACACTACACCAACTCTACGAGCTCTGAGTGGGAGGAGTTTGGCACCACGCATATCTCAGTGCTGGCCCCTGACGGCAGTGCTGTCTCCGTCACCAGCACCATCAACTACTAGTGCGTGTCCGCATTCTGCCCGCCTTCCCATGTCTTCCTTTCCATGTCCTCGCACGTACATGCACAGACACTCACACACACGCACACACACACACACACACACACACACACACACACACACACACACACACACACACACACACACACACAGACAGCGACAACAGCACGCACAATTACGCACATATGCACGCACATGCACAACACTCACTCACACACATACACATACACACACACAAACACACACACACACACACACACACACACACACACACACACACACACACTAGCACTTTCAAAAAACACTTAATCGTTTATATAATTTATATACAACATCCATAAACATACACACAGACACACGCAGACACACACACACACACACACACACACACACACACACACACACACACACACACACACACACACACACACACACACTGTTATGACCCCACTCAGTCCTCTTATAAATATTGTGGCTCTTCTTGTTGTCTAGGGGTTAGGATATGGGGTGCCATAACAAAGTTCATGCCACTGTTGTTAAGAACGGACTGAAAACAACAGATACCAAATTCATGAGGAGAAACGTTTCTGAATTCAACGGATTTTACTAATCTATAATTTATCAGTGTAAAGAAAATGGTCTAATCAATTGTATCTAAGATTATCAGCCAGCCAGCCTATAATTGAAAGGTGACACCTATCTGGTTAGGATCCAGTAACACCCACGACGTCCAGATGGTACTGTCCGTTGACGCCCGTTATCCAATAGTTCTCTCCATTTACGAGGGGTGGGCCTGGTTTCAAACACATCTGGATCGTTGAGGATGACGGTGGTATTAGCAGATCACACTCCCACCACAGAGAAGTGAGAACGACATATGGGTCCAAAACTGTAGAGGTACAGGGCACATGTATGGTAGTTCACTAAACAGATGGGGACATCTTTCTTCCCTGGAGAACAAACCGTTCGACTTCTCGACAGAACCATCACTGGGGCTCACACATTCCGTTCATGGATCTGAGATTCTCTCTCTCTCTCATCTCTTCACGTAATCATCACTGGGGCTCAGAC
Organism: Theodoxus fluviatilis; assembly: GCA_034096865.1. Taxonomy (NCBI): domain Eukaryota; kingdom Metazoa; phylum Mollusca; class Gastropoda; order Cycloneritida; family Neritidae; genus Theodoxus; species Theodoxus fluviatilis. Next base: position 31,153 of record JAWQFJ010010420.1, read on the forward strand.
ATTCGGTCCTTGGATCTGAGATTCTCTCTCTCTCTGTCCCCGCAGAATATACACGCCCGGTCTCTTCCGTGTTGGAATCAATTCTCCCTCTCCACTCCTGATGACGTCGCATTCTCTTTCAAAATGACGTCGTCCGCCAGATGACGGAATCTATCCACTATTGCGGGAAAAAGAGAGATATTCTATCTCTCTCAAAAGGCATGGCTGACTCTATTACAACTACCGTTATTTGAGGCTGGCTGGCTCTCACATATCTTCCTATGAACTGTCTAAATTAACATTAAAATATCTCCACTCGTCACATATCCACCCCTAAAGTCGGGAATTCCAGGGGATTTGGAATTCACGATACATGAACAAATGACTAAACAACAACTCATCTGTCTACTTCATGAACGTTATTACATTCTCTGACCGTACATATATCCTAATCACTATTCAAGGTGAATACATCAATACAGTAACATGCAAAAACCGAAGGGGAAAAGTGAAAACAGGAGGGGACACACATGTTTACCTGTGAAAGGTTACACATGTCTCTGGTCATAGTCGTCAGCTAGTGAACTATAGGTCTAGTCAGACAGACATATCCATTTTCTCATTCCCATGGGACCATTCCCTCCGAGTTCAAACGTCTTTCCTTTTTCCTTTTCTTCCATTCATACCATTTCCTCACTCTTTGTTTCATTTTGCCCATACATTCAGCAACGCACACTGACCACCTGCCACCTGTGGTCATACTGGACTCAGCCCTGGGTTGCAAATGCACACCTCCCTTTCCATCCTTCTTCTCTCCTGTACCAGTCAACTTCACACTAGACTCAGGATTGACCTCCATCTTGCAGTCTTCCTCTCTCACATCCTCGTCTTCTCCCTCCACCTTCAACCTTGAGCAACCAGCATACATCTCACAGCTTGCTGGCTTGACTACCATTTGCTCTTGCTCACAATTCACAACGTAAGCATCACCATAAACAGGGGCTGACGAACACAAATGTGGCATCTCAATTGCCTTGTCTTCTTTCTCTACTTCTTCCTCCATAGTACTCTCTGCCTTCTCATTAGTCTCATCATTTAGCTGGTCCTCCACTTCTATCTCCGAAATTGCCAACCTTTTCTGGGTGGACTGCATCCCCACCCCACATGGCAGAAATCTATCTTTCCCTCTCTCATATCCACTCTCACCAGTCTGGAGAGCCTCAAGCACCACAGATTCCGACATCTGTCCCTTTGACACAAACGGAGTGAAGCACTCCTGTCTCTGACTTCCATCTCTGACCTCTGTCTGTGACCTCTGTCTCTGAATTCTGTCACTGACTTCTGTCTCTGACTTTTGTCTCTGACTTCTGTCTCTGACTTCTGTCTCTGACTTCTATCTCTGACTTCTGTCTCTGATTTCTGTCTTTGACTCCTGTCTTTGACTTCTGTCTCTGACTTCTGTCTCTGACTTCTGTCTCTGACTTCTTTCTCTGACTTCTGTCTCTGACTTCTGTCTCTGATTTCTATCTTTAACGCCTGTCTCTGACTTCCGTCTCTGACTTCTGGGACGCCTGTACTGGCATTTGCCTCTATACTCCCCTATAATCCATGGCTAGGTACTTCACTGTCCTGCCCTGTCTCTGACTCTTCCCCTAGGAAGGTTTCGGAGATATCTATCTCCTTCTCTGCTTCCCTTCCACGCGCATGCGTCACCGCACATGCTGAAACACCTCTCTCCTTTTCCATACTTGCTGTCAACACTGTTGTTGAAGTTAGGGCTGACTTGACCTGTCTGGCAGGTCGCACTAAGTCATTCCCCAGAATGACATCATAGCTTTCGCAGCCTCTCATTCCGTCTAAAACTGCCACTTCCACAATTCCCGTGACTAGATCACTCTCTATCTCTATCTGATGGATGGGAACATATTTCTCGACTCCAGGAATAATTCCTGCTATCCACATCCCCTTGTCTGTCTCTTGGCTATCGAATGGCAGTACATCTCCTCGCACTAGCGTCACACTAGCGCCGGTATCCCTAAACAGACGGACACGTTTCTTTGTTCCGCCTGTTAGGCTAATCAGTCCCTGACTGATGTAAGGATCGAATACCCCTTTCGGTCCCTGACCGGTGTAAGGGCGAGATTCGCCTCCTTCCATGGGTTCTATCCCATCCCTGCCTAGCCACTGCGTGTTGGGTTTCTCCCTGAATACCCGATTTACAGATGCAGAATTGGACATTGGTTTGCCACGACGGCAGTCATTGGCGAAGTGACCAAATTTCTGGCACTGGTAGCACTGGACCTTGGAAAGGTCCGTCCCTTCCCTTTTCTCCCTACCTTGGTTCCTATGCCCTGCATGATTCCCTCGACTCTGACTCCCATACATCTCCTCTCTCCGTATTTCCATCCATTTCGCCACTCGCTCCTCTTCTTCTCTCTCTTCCCCCCTTCTCTCTAATTCGAGTGTTAACCTCACTTTCTCTCTCTCCCACTCCTCCCTCTTTCTTTCCGTCTCTCTCCTCATGGCCTCTAATTCCCTGTCTTTCTCCTTCTCCTCTCTCTCACGTCTGATCCTGTCCTCCCTCTTTGCTCTATCATCTGCCTCCATCCTGTCCCGCTCGATCCCTAATTTCTCTCTATCTCTATATCGCCTTTCAATTTCTCTGAGCCTAATTTCTTTCTGTGTCTCCAGCTCCATCTTTCTCAGTGCTATTTCCTGCTGCTTCATTGCCATCTCATGCTGCTTTAGTTTCATCTCATGCTCCTTTAGTGCCATCTCATGCTGCATCTCAAGCTTTCGAAGGGCTAATGGGTCTGGCATGCTTGCCAGTCCATTCCTACTCCCAGGTGTCAAACGACCAGAGTTATGATCTCCTTGTTCATCTGCTTGATTTATATTTGCCATATCTAAATCAAGTTCTGCCTCCTTCTCTGAATCTGCAAGAATTCCCTTGTTTCTAAGACCTTCAATCAATTGTGCTCTGATGATCTCAACCCTCTGACCTTTCCTGATAAGAATTTCGAAGTGCCCAGCAACCTGCGACAACTCTTTCTTCGTTGCATTGCTTAATAGTTGTACCTCTAAATTTTTTATGAAATTTGTAACTGTGTCCATGACTTATCTTCAAATTTTTCGAATCTGTTCAACTCAGTTAAGTGACGTTATCAAACCCTTGAATCTCTCAAATCTGTTCAACTGGGTCAAGTGGCGTCATCAAAACCCTTTCAATCCACCTCACTCTCTTTTTTAAAATTCGCTCAACCTTGTTGTACTCAAAGAGTCAAACACCCTAATACTTAAATGTCATCACCAAAGCCAAAATGTCACGTTGATTGTCAGTCTGATAAGTACACAATGAAATGCATTAGTTCCTTTCACAGGTAAAGCAAGTCAAAGTAACAAGCCTGACAACACAATCTTTCGTTCAGCAACACAGCTCGCTCACTCTTTTTCAATAGGTTAATATTCTAGAGAAACAGTCTATCAAAGCTCAAATCTATATGACAGTAGATGTGCTGATTGATTCAAATCTCTGATGAGTATCTCAAGTTTTACCCAATGTAGCAGATCACGAGAGCACAGGTTATCCACTAGATGACAAGTCACAACACAACCCTGTGATACAGAACCTCAATTTGCATGTAAGCTAATCTGTAAAAATTAGATCCTTGGACGAGCCGCCCAATTGTTATGATCCCACTCAGTCCTCTTATAAATATTGTGGCTCTTCTTGTTGTCTAGGGGTTAGGATATGGGGTGCCATAACAAAGTTCATGCCATTGTTGTTAAGAACGGACTGAAAACAACAGATACCAAATTCATGAGGAGAAACGTTTCTGAATTCAACGGATTTTACTAATCTATAATTTATCAGTGTAAAGAAAATGGTCTAATCAATTGTATCTAAGATTATCAGCCAGCCAGCCTATAATTGAAAGGTGACACCTATCTGGTTAGGATCCAGTAACACCCACGACGTCCAGATGGTACTGTCCGTTGACGCCCGTTATCCAATAGTTCTCTCCATTTACGAGGGGTGGGCCTGGTTTCAAACACATCTGGATCGTTGAGGATGACGGTGGTATTAGCAGATCACACTCCCACCACAGAGAAGTGAGAACGGCATCTGGGTCCAAAACTGTAGAGGTACAGGGCACATGTATGGTAGTTCACTAAACAGATGGGGACATCTTTCTTCCCTGGAGAACAAACCGTTCGACTTCTCGACAGAACCATCACTGGGGCTCACACACTCCGTTCATGGATCTGAGATTCTCTCTCTCTCTCATCTCTTCACGTAATCATCACTGGGGCTCAGACATTCGGTCCTTGGATCTGAGATTCTCTCTCTCTCTGTCCCCGCAGAATATACACGCCCGGTCTCTTCCGTGTTGGAATCAATTCTCCCTCTCCACTCCTGATGACGTCGCATTCTCTTTCAAAATGACGTCGTCCGCCAGATGACGGAATCTATCCACTATTGCGGGAAAAAGAGAGATATTCTATCTCTCTCAAAAGGCATGGCTGACTCTATTACAACTACCGTTATTTGAGGCTGGCTGGCTCTCACATATCTTCCTATGAACTGTCTAAATTAACATTAAAATATCTCCACTCGTCACAACACACACATACACACACGCACACACACACACACACACACACACACACACACACACACACACACACACACACAGCGACAACAGCACGCACAATTACGCACATACGCACGCACATGCACAACACTCACTCACACACATACACACACACAAACATACACACACTCACACACACACACACACACACACACACACACACACACACACACACACACACACACTAGCACTTTCAAAAACACACTTACTCGTTTATATAATTTATATACAACATCCATAAACATACACACAGACACACGCAGACACACACACGCACACACACACACATACACACACGTACACACACATTTCCACAATTAGACGCACATACTCCTCTCTCTCTCTCTCTCTCTCTCTCTCTCTCTCTCTCTCTCTCTCTCTCTCTCTCTCTCTCTCTCTCTCTCTCTCTCTTAACACGCACACAGTCACACAGAAGGGAAAGTGCATCATAGGTGATCACCGTATACATGTACATTCATACTCATTCTAGCACACACAGGGGTATAATACATGGTAACGACACAGTCGATAGGGACTTGCAATAATTAATATGAATGCACATGTGTAAGCGAAACATCTTTGATGCACCTTCCCTCTGGGTGACTTTTAGTGTTCATTCAACGTCTATGACGGGCCAAAAAGAAAAAACAATCGTCTTCAAAGGAACTTCCTCAATACCATGTTTACTATTGATATGCAGATCACTAGCTCCTGGTAGCCCCATATCCTGTAGTCTCCCCTTCTGCATGAGTGCATAGTCAGCTCCTATTGAAACCATGTCTTTTGACAGGCGTATTTAGGCGGGCAAGCTTTGGCGATTGTTTATGTGCGAGATGCAGTCCCGTGTCCCTAGGTTGGGACAAATCTGGATTATTAATATCAAATACATGATACATTCATACATATATACTGAAGTCTGAGAGCTAGAACGGTCCTACTGGTTCCCCTTCATCGTAGCTGCATTTGTAGGCCTATGGCTTTACGTATTTAAAAAAAGGCATTGCCCTGAAGCAGTGGTCCAAAACCTGATATTGCTTCTTGTATGTGGGGCTCGGGAACACGCGAGTCCTTCCTCTTTGTGCTGTCTCATTTAGAATTGTAAGGCAGAAAAACACATCTTGCATTAAGTGTTGCTTTTGTATAGAGAAAATTGATAATAATAGTCGTAAATGCTACATAGAAATTTAATTGGAAGTCAGCCCTTGCTGAATGCGTTTGTTTTTCATTGATACGACGTTCTTTTTCAGCTTTGGCTCATTCAACATTTCGTCTTCCACCGGAATACTACTGAACAACGAAATGGGAGACTTTTCTCGATTTGACAGGCCGCAGCAGCTCTATGGCCTAAAGGTGAATATGTTTCACTGATGCGTAAGTCACGATATCATGGAGACATTTCGCAAGCTTTGACTTTTAAAAAAATCTATGATGCATTAAACATGATCAAAAACTGTGGTGTTCATAATAATGTCAATGATGCATTTCGCAAGCAAAAAATGATTTTTAAATTCAAGGTGCTCTATAATGATCAGCTGAGATACACTGTTCTGCACTAAAATAGTGCATACTAATGAAATCCCTGTACATTTCCATGAATGATAGAACAAATATAGCACCACATATCCGCAGTGACTAAAATACTTTACATCTCAGTTGTCCATTTTCATGAAGGCATTACGTACATGATATGAGTCAACAGTCATTGTCCTCGACTGAAAATAGCATTCATCAACGAGTTGACACAGTTATATTGCAGAACACTAAGATCACATCAATTGGTTCACAGCACGCATGATTATAAAAATGTGAAGAAAGCGATTGTGAAGAATAGATACTAAAGCTAATGTGACTTGAGTCATTCATGAGTGAGCAATGAACTGGAATAGTATTTGTGTCATTAATGAGCAATGAGCTGGAATGTACTATTTGTGTCATTAAGTAACTGGCTCGTTGCCATGGGGTGAGTTTCAAATGAAAATGTGAAGAAAGCGATTGCGAAGAATAGATACTAAAGCTAATGTGACTTGAGTCATTCAGGGGGGAATGGTGCATAGATTCATGAGTGAGCAATGAACTGGAATGTAGTATTTGTGTCATTAATGAGCAATGAACTGGAATGTAGTATTTGTGTCATTAATGAGCAATGAACTGGAATGTACTATTTGTGTCATTAAGTGACTGGCTCGTTGCCATGGGATGAGTTTCAAATGAAGAAATGAATGATAAGACGTTATTGGGCAAGAAATACTAAAGTACAATGTTAAAATATGATAGATTGATCACGAAAGCTTGGAGTACTCGTGACTACTAAAGATGTTTTATGTGAGCTGACCACACACGATACCAGTCAGTGCAAAATAATATCCACCCCTGTCGCAGGCATGCGATGCGAGCGATGAGCCAATCTGCAGCGCGTTATACAAGACGAGCATCCTGGGGCGCTCTGCAGCATTAAGCATGTGTGGTAATGGGAAGTGGGTCAGAGCGTCCTGGGGCGCTCTGCAGCATTAAGCATGTGTGGTAATGGGAAGTAGGTCAGAGCGTCCTGGGGCGCTCTGCAGCATTCAACATGAGTGGTAAAGGGAAGTAGGTCAGAGCGTTCTTGGGCGCTCTGCAGCATTCAACATGAGTGGTAAAGGGAAGTAGGTCAGAGCGTCCTGGGGCGCTCTGCAGCATTAAGCATGTGTGGTAATGGGAAGTAGGTCAGAGCGTCCTAGGGCACTCTGCAGCATTAAGCATGTGTGGTAATGGGAAGTAGGTCAGAGCGTTCTGGGGCGCTCTGCAGCATTAAGCATGAGTGGTAATGGGAAGTAGGTCAGAGCGTCCTAGGGCACTCTGCAGCATTAAGCATGAGTGGTAATGGGAAGTAGGTCAGAGCGTCCTGGGGCGCTCTGCAGCATTAAGCAGGAGTGGTAATGGGAAGTAGGTCAGAGCGTCCTGGGGCGCTCTGCAGCATTAAGCAGGAGTGGTAATGGGAAGTAGGTCAGAGCGTCCTGGGGCGCTCTGCAGCATTAAGCATGAGTGGTAATGGGAAGTAGGTCAGAGCGTCCTGGGGCGCTCTGCAGCATTAAGCAGGAGTGGTAATGGGAAGTAGGTCAGAGCGTCCTGATGCGCTCTGCAGCATTCAACATGAGTGGTAATGGGAAGTAGGTCAGGGCGTCCTAGGGCACTCTGCAGCATTCAACATGAGTGGTAATGGGAAGTAGGTCAGGGCGTCCTGATGCGCTCTGCAGCATTCAACATGTGTGGTAATGGGAAGTAGGTCAGAGCGTCCTGATGCGCTCTGCAGCATTCAACATGAGTGGGAATGGGAAGTAGGTCAGAGCGTCCTGATGCGCTCTGCAGCATTCAACATGAGTGGGAATGGGAAGTAGGTCAGAGCGTCCTGGGGCGCTCTGCAGCATTCAACATGTGTGGTAATGGGAAGTAGGTCAGAGCGTCCTGGGGCGCTCTGCAGCATTCAACATGAGTGGGAATGGGAAGTAGGTCAGAGCGTCCTGGGGCGCTCTGCAGCAATCAACATGAGTGGTAATGAGAAGTCGGTCAGAGCGTCCTAGGGCGCTCTGCAGCATTAAGCAGGAGTGGTAATGGGAAGTAGGTCAGAGCGTCCTGGGGCGCTCTGCAGCATTCAACATGAGTGGTAATGGGAAGTAGGTCAGAGCGTCCTGGGGCGCTCTGCAGCATTAAGCAGGAGTGGTAATGGGAAGTAGGTCAGAGCGTCCTGGGGCGCTCTGCAGCATTCAACATGAGTGGTAATGGGAAGTAGGTCAGAGCGTCCTGATGCGCTCTGCAGCATTCAACATGAGTGCTAATGAGAAGTAGGTCAGAGCGTCCTGGGGCGCTCTGCAGCATTAAGCAGGAATTGTAATGGGAAGTAGATCAGAGTGAAAAGGGGCGCTCTGCAGCAATCAGCATGAGTGGTAATGGGAAGTAGGTCAGAGCGTCCTGATGCGCTCTGCAGCATTCAACATGAGTGGTAATGGGAAGTAGGTCAGAGCGTCCTGGGGCGCTCTGCAGCATTAAGCAGGAATTGTAATGGGAAGTAGATCAGAGTGAAAAGGGGCGCTCTGCAGCAACCAGCATGAGAGGTAATGGGAAGTAGGTCAGAGCGTCCTGATGCGCTCTGCAGCATTAAGCATGTGTGGTAATGAGAAGTAGGTCAGAGCGTCCTGGGGCGCTCTGCAGCAATCAGCATAAGTGGTAATGGGAAGTAGGTATGAGCGTTCTGGGGCGCTCTGCAGCATTAACTGTGAGTGGTAATGGGAAGTAGGTCAGAGCGTACTGGAGCGCTCTGCAGCATTAAGCAGGAGTGGGAATGGGAAGTAGGTCAGGGCGTCCTGGGGCGCTCTGCAGCATTAAGCATGTGTGGTAATGGGAAGTAGGTCAGAGCGTCCTGGGGCGCTCTGCAGCATTAAGCATGTGTGGTAATGGGAAGTAGGTCAGAGCGTCCTGGGGCGCTCTGCAGCATTCAACATGAGTGGTAATGGGAAGTAGGTCAGAGCGTCCTAGGGCACTCTGCAGCATTAAGCATGTGTTGTAATGGGAAGTAGGTCAGAGCGTCCTGGGGCGCTCTGCAGCATTCAACATGAGTGGTAAAGGGAAGTAGGTCAGAGCGTCCTAGGGCACTCTGCAGCATTAAGCAGGAGTGGTAAAGGGAAGTAGGTCAGAGCGTCCTGGGGCGCTCTGCAGCATTAAGCATGTGTGGTAATGGGAAGTAGGTCAGAGCGTCCTGGGGCGCTCTGCAGCATTAAGCAGGAGTGGTAATGGGAAGTAGGTCAGGGCGTCCTAGGGCACTCTGCAGCATTCAACATGAGTGGTAATGGGAATTAGGTCAGGGCGTCCTGGGGCGCTCTGCAGCATTCAACATGAGTGGTAAAGGGAAGTAGGTCAGAGCGTCCTGGGGCGCTCTGCAGCATTCAACATGAGTGGTAATGGGAATTAGGTCAGAGCGTCCTAGGGCTCTCTGCAGCATTCAACATGAGTGGTATGGGAATTAGGTCAGGGCGTCCTGGGGCGCTCTGCAGCATTCAACATGAGTGGTAAAGGGAAGTAGGTCAGAGCGTCCTGGGGCGCTCTGCAGCATTCAACATTTGTGGTAACGGGAAGTAGGTCAGAGCGTCCTGGGGCGCTCTGCAGCATTAAGCAGGAGTGGTAAAGGGAAGTAGGTCAGGGCGTCCTAGGGCACTCTGCAGCATTAAGCAGGAGTGGTAAAGGGAAGTAGGTCAGGGCGTCCTAGGGCACTCTGCAGCATTAAGCAGGAGTGGTAATGGGAAGTAGGTCAGAGCGTCCTGGGGCGCTCTGCAGCATTAAGCAGGAGTGGTAAAGGGAAGTAGGTCAGGGCGTCCTAGGGCACTCTGCAGCATTAAGCAGGAGTGGTAATGGGAAGTAGGTCAGGGCGTCCTGGGGCGCTCTGCAGCATTAAGCAGGAGTGGTAAAGGGAAGTAGGTCAGGGCGTCCTAGGGCACTCTGCAGCATTAAGCAGGAGTGGTAATGGGAAGTAGGTCAGGGCGTCCTGGGGCGCTCTGCAGCATTAAGCAGGAGTGGTAATGGGAAGTAGGTCAGGGTGTCACGAGTTGTCTAATAGCTATAATGTAGTTTTGCGATGCTACACCCTCAATCCTTCAGGAACGATATAATCGCCCTGAAGGTGAGAGCCATTTGACACTCTAGAGTTTACAACTAAACTTAACTGCCACACCTTGGGGGACACCACAAATAATCAAACAATGTCAGAACAACAAGTGAGAAAGAACCACTGAATCTGGTACAAAAATAACAGTTTAATCAAGCACAGAACCTTCCCCTTCCTGCCCGAAGCAGTGAGGGGTGAACGCAGGCAGCGTTCAACAAAGTAAGGCCAAATTCAAAACAATAACACGACTTCAGCCCAGCGGAAACAAGATGGCGCCGCTTCCGCTGTAAACAGAGAAAAGTAAACAACAACCACAACAACCTTCAAGCAAAAGGTTCACAAATCTCAATACTTGCAAGAAAAAGGTCACAAGCAACAATAACAACGTTACCGGTAACGTGCATAAAGTTGACACTGTGATGAAAAAAACACAATCTCCTCCCCAACTCCTGTTTCACCAAAACAGAGAAAAATACCCTTTAAATTCTTCCCAAAACCCCACTCTTCCACCACTCGTTCTGACCGTCCTGGCCTGAACTACAATAATCTCCACTAATAAGGTTTACTCCAATCACTTCCAACTCCAAGAAGTATAAGTACACTACCTCCTCTCCTGACACACTAAGTCCTTCAAAAAGACTTGTCAACAACGAAGTGTCAACAAAAGAAACTTCCCTCTTAATTCTCAACAATCCCAAATTGGAGAAACATCAAAGTTCATACAAGAATCCCATCCAAAATATCCACTCCCCTCTCCGAGAAGATAAACATGACCCCGACTCTAAGCAATGAAGCGCTCAGATGTCAACAAACCCAAAGCCACGCCCCCTTTCACTCATGCCTCGCTCCCGGCGAGTGTCAACTCAGCCTGGCCTGACCCCAGGTCTAAAGGTTATGCACTAACAACAACAGTCCGCCTCCCGGCCTCCGTTCAACCTGCTCTCTCCCTCCCGCTCCAGCCAATCAGAAGCGTCCCCACGCTAAACAACACGACAGGCGAGCAACCAGAGAAATGAATGGGAAAAGCATGTGCTTACCAGCTCTTGGCTCCCCCCACGGATCCAAGAATACATCCTACACACCCATTCAACGTTAATTCTCAAAAACACAAGTAAGGCTATCCAGCGATCGAGTCCAAGTCTGTCACAGTGTGAAACGCGTCATTCAAGACTAGTGAATCAAATTGCACTACACACTGCACCGTTGCATGTCACTCCGTTGCAACTCGCTATAGCACCCTTCACCACCCTACGTGAATGAAAGTACATAAGTTCGACCACCTTACCCCTCGGGCTTTCTGTCCGAGTTCGAATTCCTTCCCCTGGAATTCCAGTCCACTCTTAGAAGTGTTCCACTCCCTATCCCACAGAGTTAGACTACCCACACACCCCTTGCGTAGGGAGAGATTACATTACCCATCTCTCTTTCTTCACCCCTTGCGCTGATGAAAGGAAACACCCCCCTGGGTGATACCTGTTACACGAATTTCTCCGTGCCCCCTTGCTATCTTCTGCTGCCCCCAGTTAGAAGAAAGTCAAGGTCTGTAGTAAGTCCAAATACACAAATCCCCCCTGGAATTTCACAGTCCACTCCCTGAGCTAGACTAGGCTCACTACACGAGAAGTACTTGCAACTCTGGACACCCAACGTTGAGGAAACAGCACACCCCAGTGCACTTGAAGAAACTGTTCGTCGACTCGCACTGGTACTCCACCCAGTGCTGGAAGGTAGAGCCCTCAGAAGCTCAGGGTAGACGGCAGCGTCCAAGTCCACCATCCACCATCATCCGTGTCAGACGTACGCCATCCGTAAGACTCAGATACCTTAAAAAGCCTGTAACATATCGACCCGGACTAATAAGCTACTATTTCTTTTCCCCAACAAATTCTTTCATGGAATTATTGGAAGTAGGGCGACTGCCCTTGACCCACGTGCTCAGAGAAACCCCCTCCTCGCTTCCCTTCCCGCGAGAAACATTTCGTTTAAACCATCCTAACGTTAAAACGAGATTGCACGAATTTACAACCCAATGTAAAAAAAGTTTGTCCATTTCTACCAAAGAAACGAGTCCCTTATTTTAGCTTACTCATTACTGTCCCGATAATCGAATTCTTTCCCGCCGACATCCTAACGGTCATTTCCCACATGGCAAACGAGTGAAACAAGATTTCGACCTTACCCCAACGAAGGCTGTGAAAACGCCGACAAATTCCTCACGTCCAGTTCAAGACTAATTCTCGGAATCTTCCTGGCTGGCTGGCCTAGCCACCAAGGCAAGAATTGTGAAGACCAACATTCGCAACCAAACCACCCCAGTGGTTTCTGACTCGTAGAGCACCAAGCTCACACGTCCTTCTCCTCATCCAACCCGATGAATAATGAACCCCGTTTCGCGTCTCCCGGATCAAGAAACCTCCCTCGCGCGGTAGAGCGCATCCAATCAGGGAGCTTAATTTTTATTGACCTCCAGCCCGTGCTGGGTCAACAGGTAATCCCCTAACAAAACGCTCACCTCTCAGCACATGCCTTAGCTGAGAATTTCCCGCCCAAGCTATAGTGAAACATAACCCTAACCGTTATTTGAGCGGAATACGGTGTCACCCTAATTTATCACCCCCTTATCTTTTCCTTTAATCATAACAAAAGTCCCGTCCCGCGACACAGGGCGTCCTGGGGCGCTCTGCAGCATTAAGCAGGAGTGATAAAGGGAAGTAGGTCAGAGCGTCCTAGGGCTCTCTGCAGCTTTCAACATGAGTGGTAATGGGAATTAGGTCAGGGCGTCCTGGGGCGCTCTGCAGCATTCAACATGAGTGGTAAAGGGAAGTAGGTCAGAGCGTCCTGGGGCGCTCTGCAGCATTCAACATGTGTGGTAATGGGAAGTAGGTCAGAGCGTCCTGGGGCGCTCTGCAGCATTCAACATGTGTGGTAATGGGAAGTAGGTCAGAGCGTCCTGGGGCGCTCTGCAGCATTAAGCAGGAGTGGTAATGGGAAGTAGGTCAGAGCGTCCTGGGGCGCTCTGCAGCATTCAACATGTGTGGTAATGGGAAGTAGGTCAGAGCGTCCTGGGGCGCTCTGCAGCATTCAACATGTGTGGTAATGGGAAGTAGGTCAGAGCGTCCTGGGGCGCTCTGCAGCGTTAAGCAGGAGTGGTAATGGGAAGTAGGTCAGAGCGTCCTAGGGCGCTCTGCAGCATTAAGCAGGAGTGGTAAAGGGAAGTAGGTCAGGGCGTCCTGGGGCGCTCTGCAGCGTTCAACATGAGTGGTAATGGAAAGTAGGTCAGAGCGTCCTGGGGCGCTCTGCAGCATTCAACATGAGTGGTAAAGGGAAGTAGGTCAGAGCGTCCTAGGGCACTCTGCAGCATTAAGCAGGAGTGGTAAAGGGAAGTAGGTCAGAGCGTCCTGGGGCACTCTGCAGCATTAAGCAGGAGTGATCATGGAAAGTAGGTCAGAGCGTCCTAGGGCACTCTGCAGCATTCAACATGAGTGGTAATGGGAAGTAGGTCAGGGCGTCCTGGGGCGCTCTGCAGCATTCAACATGAGTGGTAAAGGGAAGTAGGTCAGAGCGTCCTGGGGCGCTCTGCAG
>JAWQFJ010010420.1:52500-60136 GCA_034096865.1 Theodoxus fluviatilis
AGAGATAGAGAGAGAGAGAGGGAGAGGGGAGGGAGGGAGGGAGGGAGAGAGAGAGGAGAGAGAGAGAGAGGGGGGGGGGAGGGAAGAGAGAGAGAGAGGGTGAGAGAGAGAGGGGGGAGAGAGAGAGAGAGAGAGCGGGGGGGGGGGAGAGAGAGAGAGAGAGAGGAGAGAGAGAGGCGAGAGGAGAGAGAGAGAGAGAGAGAGAGAGAGAGAGAGAGAGAGAACAGAGAGAGAGAGAAAGAGAGAGAGAGAGAGAGAGATAGAGGAGAGAGAGGGGGGAGAGAGGGGGGGGAGAGAGAGAGAGAGAGAGAGAGAGAGAGAGAGAGAGAGAGAGAGAGAGCATAAAGTACACGAGGCACTGTAGAAAGGGGATAGTAAAGGAGATATTTATGAAGACGGAAACATCAACAGGTAACACATTCGTTACTGATTTGTGGATAGATACTGAAGTTGTCATAATGACTCACCAGACGACGCCTATGTGTTAATCTCTTTTCGAATGTTTGTTTGTGTCATGCCTAAAGGCATGTATTGACTCTCCATATTTGAAATACACTTACCAACGGGAATATCAAGCATATGAGACCAATGGGGCTTATGGCTGCACAAAACGCCCGAAATACTCAACGAAGCCACTACCTTGCGACCAGCTGGGTAAGATTTCCATGCTAGTGATGCATCAGACACTTCCAGCGCACTCGGCATGTGACGTCAACTTGAATGGATCAATATATGTAGACCTCTCAAAACTGCAACAGTTTTTCCTGCTCGCTTATGCGAGGAGATTTGATCTTTTGCCTCATGTGTTTTGCAGAGCCAAATAGACCTCCTGGCAGAGTACGGACACAAATTCCAAATCCTCTCCTCGTATATAGCTGTGGTGCAGTCCGTCCACGTGGACCCAGCCACAGGCCTCCTGTCCGCAGTCTCCGACTGGCGCAAGCACGCCAATGCCAGTCTGTTGTATTCAGACCAGCTTCTGCAATAGATTCAGTTCTCGTAAGAAATATACTCTTTCGGTCTGCTCCCACCCCCAACCCCCACACCTCCCCCCACCTACCCTCAACCTTCACCCCTCTGCCAAGTTTGGGTGCCGTATTAGTTTGGGTGCCGTATTACGGCACAATTTATTTCATAACCTTAGGGAGCATTTAGAAAATAAACATACATGACAACAACAAACAAAGGCAAAGAGAAAAAGAACGAAAACATCAAACAAGGGACAAATCAAACAAAGTCAATATCAAATGCATCTATACAAAATAATAACAACTGGCTTCTCCGCTAATTCGCCAAACTTTTGCAAATAAAATTTATACGAACAACTAACTTTGACAATAGTTTCTTCTTACTGCTACCTAACAGTTGCTTAAACTTAAAACTATTCGGTCTTCTACAGAAATACGGTGGCAACAATTTACATCTGGTATCTCGAAAAAAAAAATCACAAACACATAGTGAAACTCGTCACCAATATTAGCTGAATTGCATTTAGTGCAAATGCGTTGACATCTTGGAACATTAACAAAGCGTTCTTTTTGTACAGGAAGATTATTGTTCAAAGTTAGATACATTGGTTATATGGTAAAATACTAATATATTGTTCACATGAAAATATATCTTTATACATTCTATAGTTACAAAAACTGGTTTTAGTATCAACCTCAGTAAACTATTCTTGTATGTACTGGTCATACAAACATCTTCTTACTCTATCTTTGAACCAAGAAGCTGAACATTGTAAATTCCCTTGCATATACCAGAATCCAGATAAACCTAAGTTATCCAAAGTTGTTTTAACTGCGGTTAAATACTCAGAGTCCAGCATATTTAATGAAAAAAGTTTATAAGAAAACCAATATGCAATACTTGAAAACTTATTTCTGTTCTCGGGGTTTACTAGTTTGTACCAGAAACACAATAATCTACTTTTTGCAATAACGTCTAATGGGAATTTTCCAATCTCACCAAAAACCGTAGAACTGGGAGTTGACTTTCTCAATTTAAACAAAATTTTATAATAACGAAGCTGTAACTTAATTGCAAGTTCGCATGAACCAGACCCCCACACCTCCGAACCATACAGTAAAATTGGAGCAATCATCTTATCGAACAAATCCAATTGTATATCCAATGGGAGTGGCAGTTTTCTACAAGTTTGTAACAATGAAAACATGGCTCTTGATGCACGGTCATACAATTTTTTGTGCCACAGAAACTTTATTGTCATAATGTATTCTTAACCCTAGGTACATAACATCAAACACAACCTCTACCGGCTCACCGTTATTCAAGAAAATTGGCTTATTTCTAATTTTCCCCCTAAAAAAAACTATAATTTTCGTCTTGTTTATGTTGACATGAAGTTGCCAGGTATTACAGTATTCATACATCCGATTTAACAGACTTTGCAAACCTGTTTCAGATTCCGAACATATCACAGTGTCATCCGCATACAATAGCAAAAACATTTGAAACAAATCATTCACATCAGATTCATCCATGTTAGTCATTCTAGCCTCATTAGACATAATGTTCAACCCAATATCGTTCTGGAGTAAACAAGACTTTAAATCGTTCAGATACAAAGCAAAAAGCAAGGGAGACAAATTTTCTCCTTGTCTGACTCCACACAAACTTGGGAAATAACCAGAATAAGAATTATTTACTTTAACACACGACTTGGCTTTATGATACATATTTTTTTGCAACTTTCAAAAAATTACCATTGATATTAGAATTTAGCATTTTACCCCACAGAAAAGCTCGTCTTACTTTATCAAAAGCTTTCTCATAATCTATAAAGGCACAATAAAGACGCTTTCTTTTATGCAGGAAAAAAACCCAATACAGTGTGCAAGGTGAAAATATGGTCATTTGTTGAGAATCCTGAACGGAAACCTGTCTGTTCCTGGCCTATCTTACTATTGCTCTGAAGAAAACTAGATAATCTTGAGTTTAGCACAGAGATGCCTACTGAGGCTGTGTTCTGTGAAAGGGCCGAGCCGTAGAATTGGGGCTGTGTCTAATTGCGTGAGGGTTCTATACCGTGGATGAGTGAATTGAAAACGGAAGGGTTAAAAAGTGCGAGAGGTGTCCTCACAAGAGCACGCGTCTCTCCTGACTTGCGTGGTGAACAGGGTGAACAACGCGCCCCACGGTGATTCATGCATGCATTGACGATTGGACCACTGGCCCTTAGTACAGACTGTATTGCAGAACACCGACACAGTTTGTTGCTCGGCATCAGTGATGCTTTGAGTAGACTGAGTATACAAGTACATGTTGTAATGGGGAAGTGGGTTTTCGGAAGTATCTCACCTGACTGTATAGAAATGGAGGGTGGATGGGAGTTGAGTTCTGCCCTAGGGGTGATGAGCGGTGTTTGCTCTGAGATATGAGTGGTAGTGAGTAAAGGTGGGTCGTGAGTTGGTTGTGAGAAGATAGCTATATTAGAGAGAGCAAGAAAACAGCGATCAGTCCGCCTGCTGAGAGGAGAGGGGAGAGATCAGTCCGCCTACTGAGAGAAGACAGAAGATGGAGATCGGTCCGCCTGCTGGGTAAGAAGAAGAGAGAAGAGGAGGGCGAAGCATCGAAGAGTGAAGCAGACGAAGAAGAGAGTGGAGGAAGGGGAAGCACAGAAGAGAGAAGCAGAGGAAGAGAAGAGATCGGCTCCACATACAGCAGAAACGGAGAGAGAGAGAGAGAGAGAGAGAGAGAGAGAGAGAGAGAGAGAGAGAGAGAGAGAGAGAGAGAGAGAGAGAGAGAGGTGGAAGATTGGTGCGAGAGTTTTACACGGGTCGATTGTTTTACTTGTCGAGGGCTGGCCTACGTGCTTTTATGTTTTATATAAGCAGGCTGATCGACATTTTACTTGTGCTTTTTCATTTTTCCCGTTGGGAGTTGAGTAGGTGAAGAGTAGGTGTACTTTTATAAGATTGGGTTATTGAGGATGTTGTGTTTGAACCATATACCAATGTAACATTCTTTTTATTTTTATTTTCTACCCCTGTTACGGGCGTGTTTTATGTTGAAATATAAGGACATGTAAGTAACCTGGGACCTGTTTTATTTCGTTTTTGTGGATCCCCGTAACACATGTATCGCAGTAATCCTGATTCGAACCCGAAAAGATGCTCGTTACCGGGCGTTACTATCGGAGATCTTGTCTCCAGTGATGGTGGTACGTGCACATCTTGGGACCTGGATAAATCTTTGTCGTCGATGGTTTTATTCGATATGGATAAGATTCTGGGTGGAAACTGAGGAATCGTTCGATTGAATGGTAGGCATATCAGTCATTTGGGGGACGGGGTGGGGTGGCCGAGGGAGCTGGACAGCTGTATTCTCGCACGTGTAGTGGCAGAAAACAACCTAGCACCGACCTGAAACTGTGTACTTTCGTTCTTACCGATACGGTATGTTGAAATACGTCCTCGAACATTTGAACCAAAGCTGATCAAAATGGTTATAGCTACAGTGCATAAACAATATGTATGCCATATATTGACGTTTGTCAGAGCTCAAAGCGTTTCTTGACTGAGTTACGTTTCTCTTAGGTTGTGGCGAGTACGAGGTATTTGACTAAGCACAAAGGATGAATTCATAATACACTGCTATAGAAAAATCTACGGATTTTCAATAAGCCTGATGACAAAGAGCATATGAAACGATAGACAATTGAGTCTTGTACTTCGTCGACAGACGATGTAGAATTAGTATGAAATTTGTAAATGCAAAACATCAAAAGGGAAAACGTACTGTGCTTAGACAAATTCATCAAGGTGCACCGAGTGGTGTGCAGTAACATATTAAAGAGGTTTCGCACTCAATTACATTTTTATGTGATAACTAGGTTTAGCACTCCATTATACTTGTAATAAAAAGCCCAACACGTCTGTGTGACGTGCTAAGACTGCACAACCACACATAGACACTCCTCTTTAGGACCTCATTTTCTGACGTCAGTGACCTATTTATCTTTCCCCAAAAAAGTTCGTTTTAAATGAACAGAACCTTGCTACACTGTTACTGTCTTCTAAATGTTGCATGTATTGACTCCAAATCGATTTGTTTCTTTCCTGTTTCCTTCACAAAATGTACGGACAACATCCGGTGATCCGATGATGAATAATAAGCATTCTCTCAGCACAACACTTACTGCAGGATGCCACTCTTCGTCGAGCGAACTTAAAACAAATTGAGGGAATGTATTGTGGAGTACCTAATTGTCCTACACTGTCATTAAAAAAATCAATTGCTTGAAATATTGTATTACCTTAGTGAATTTTGATGTACTTAGCTTTAGTCTTGCGATGTCATTGTGGTGATCTTTATTGAAATAAAGTCATCTTCAAAAGTATATCAGTTTGTCCATCTGTTCGCTCTCTGTGATATTTCTACCACCATTTCAAACGGGCCTGCTACAGAGGCCTTTATCTTTGATCCAGGGAATGTTTCTGGTGTGGCTCAATATATGTAACATTGATGGAATGTGAAGGCTGTTCATGACCGAAGTCTGAGTAACTTTGCAATGCCCAGAGGAAAGATGGATAAATGGATGGACAGATTGATGGATGGATGCATGGACGGATGGATCGATGGATGGGGCCTTATGAGCTATCAGACTTTGTAGGCTATGCAACGCCACTTACTTCCCAAATCTATGATGCTGGTTAGAATGTGAGCAAATTGACGCTTCATTTCATCCTGTCCGTCTTCTGCACTATGGCTCTATTCTTACTCCCGACCCAGGAAGTGGTCATAGCCCAGAGGACTCGCTGACCTGGACTGGAGAAGGAAGGCTAAAGAGAGGTGCATCCTTTGGGACCTATTCTGCACTAGAACAGGAAACCTATCTAGCAGTCGTCTGCGAATGATGTTGCAGTCTGTGAGACCCAAGAGGATCTCGCACCCACACGAGACACTGCCCCAAAGATAATCTCCACAGCGAATTAACAAAGTCTACCGCCATTCAGGAATGTCTTCCATTAATTTGATATGAAGGGGCACTTTTCGTACGAAGACATCACAAACGCATGCTATAACAACTGCTCCACACAAGAAGCAGGTTCTTCATCTCCCTAATCGCCTCTCTAACTAAAGTCCAAGCCCATGCGCTCAAGCACACACACACACACACACACACACACACACACACAATCGCATGCACACACACACACACACACACATTTATACACACACACACACACACACACACACATATATATATATGTATATATATAAAAACGCCTCACTCCTCGCCTAGTCCATTGAAAAACCTCGCGCTGACTATAAAGTCTGAGCTCACAGACGTACACTGCTCGTGTTATGGGAATTTTGCCGAAATGTCGGCAAGTTGTCACAACTCCTAAGGAATTTGCTTATCATGCCTATTTGCAACCAGTGTGTGGTTTAAATTTGGCATTTGTTCGTCGAGATGGATAAGAAGTTGAAGACAGATGCAAATTGTTAGGCGTTTTGTGAACAAAGATGCAGCTGACTTACGTGTATTACATGATATGACATTCTGTGGGCTACCACTTTCACTCAGAGATGTGTCCACACGAATGCATTACATCTTTACCATGACTGACACTCTGATTTTAAAAATTCGATGTGGTCAATTTTGTGTATGACTTGCAAGAATGTCCACTGAAGACTGACGCAGACTTGACTAAGAGCTTATCAGAGTTGCAATGGCAACGGATGCTCGGCTTGTGGCAGCAGAGGTCATAGCAAAAAAAAAGAAGAGAAAAACTTTGAATTAGCCCATGATTTTACACCCCTTGAGTATGAAGTAAGTCAAAATGGCCCTGCATCTTTCATAACATATGACTAATGTTCGTTTGGTTTGGTTTTTCTAAATCCGTAATGTTAAAGGATCCCTCCTGTTTTTGCCCTTCAGAGGTACTGCCGCCGTTCATGGCATTTGAGCTAAAAATACATATCTGCTCCGAACAAAACGTCTTGACAGGCTTAGATTTTTTTCATCCTGAGTTCATGCGGCGATGACCTTCCGACAGACCGTTTGGCTTTCAACGGGTGCACACATAGAAACGATTTTCAATAGCTTGCAAGACTGAACTTCTGCGAGGTCTGACCAATTTTAGCAGCCTTCTTAAAATAAGAAAATCCATTTTTGCGGGTTCCAAAGGTCTGTAGTGGATTCTCTTACTGTCCTTGGCTAATTTTCATCCGAAACTCAGAGTTAAAAATGCTAAATGCTCAATAAACACTGTGTGGACATGCGAGTCTTAAAAGCTTATGCTTTTTCATATACCATGAATTTATATATATATATATATATATATATATATATATATATATATATATATATATATATATATTCATCGAGATGAAACTCCTGAAAATTTTGAATAGGTCTGGTCTTACCTGATACACAGTCTTACTCATCTATTCTACTTTTTATTCATTAGTAATCAGATCGAGCTGTCTCGGTCTCGGTCATCAAGCCTGTTTGCCTAGGTCTTTCTTAATGGCATAGTGTGTTTTTAGAGGGCTGGGGCCGTGTGCATGGATACACTCAATTTAAGTCGTGCTTAACTCCTAAGTTTTCAACAGGCCGTGACGTAAAGTTATTATGCAAATCAGACGGGTTTTGCCCTCCAGCGTG
>JAWQFJ010010423.1:5000-28488 GCA_034096865.1 Theodoxus fluviatilis
GTGGAAGAGCGAGGCTGACGAAGAGGTGGAAGAGTGAGGCTGACGGAGACGTGGAAGAGCGAGGCTGAAGGAAGAGGAAGAGCAAAGAGGCAGAGACAGACCTGTGCCGATGGCCCCTGGAGTGTTGCTGCCCAGACCACCAAGGCCTGAGGTGCCGAAGGAAGTCTGCTGCTGCTGCTGGCTGAGGCCAAGGTTGGTGGTGATGGGTGGAAACAGACTGGTGGTCACCTGTGTGTAGCCCAGGCTGCTGGACGGCGAGTTGTAGCCTGCAAAGACCCACCTCTACAGTCAGTACAGCGGCCAGTGCAGATTATGTGGGGAATGGAGTGCCTAGTGAGACAAGGGGATCCTTAGCAAAGGGAAGGCAGAACCAACGTACACAGACACTCCTAGACACCGACCTCAAAACACACACACCATCTGCAGGCACACCATCAACACACCCACTTTCCATGATCCCAGGAGGTTAAGTTTGCTGGGCCAAGTTTCTTTCAGGCCAAGGAGTTGCGTTTTCTCTCGGCATTCACAAACTGACACTTCACACAGGCTGCAATGAAGGTAGGCAAGGGAGATGAGGCCACTGAAAGGAGGCACAACTGCCACCCCATGAGCGGAATGCAGTTCATGTCTAACTCAGCGGCGCTCTGTCTGCCAAGAATATGTAAGATTACTGGAAGGCAAGCTACAGGCACCAGTCTTTTTCCAAATTAAGGCAAGACATGGGTCGAAAAGTTGGAAAAATTTCATATCTGGACGTTTTTGAGATTTCAGTTTTGAGTTGTTCAAACACTCGCAAAAGCCCCCACGTGTTTATTTTTAAATGTCAATCGAAAATTGGTTGAATGAAATGGCTTTTAAAAACATCACTCCTGGAAAAAACATTTAAAACGTCAAGTGTATGAAGTGTAACTTTTGATCTATTCTACGAAGAGGTTCACGCCCGGAACCGTTGGAAAGGTTGTCTTTTCGATCGAGCACAGCAAGGGAAATAACTCCGGCAACTATAGTGGTCTATTTTTAGTTGATTTCAAACAGGGTTGTTTTTAAACTCACTAGCCAATCATTGAGCTTAGAGAGGGAATTCCGCTCTCTTCAACCAATGAGACTCCGAAGCAAGGATTCCCTGGCCCACAATGCATCGTTAACATGGCTGCCGCTTCAACGCTAATTCTCAGTTTATGTTTTGCACCAAATCGAATAAATTCGACTTCAAACTATCAGTAAATGCCAATGAGTGAATAGACTCAACATTATGCCGCGACCGAAAAATCGTGGAACGAAAGTCTAGTTCTACTCCGTCAATGGCTGCATTGACAGTACCATCGTGATCGCTGCCTCCTTGTCTCCACCTCAACTGCCTCGATTCCGGAAGAAACCTCAAACACATCGGCATCAAGGAGGAAGATACGATGCAGGCAGAAGCGAAGCAGCTGATTGAAACCTATCAAAAGTGGGTCCTCGTGCACTTAGATCAGCCGAGTGAACTGATGAAGGATGTTCTTTGCCCGAACTGTTTTCTGTCTGGTCTCACCATCAGCATACTATACGATGAAAACAATGGCTTAGCCAGCAAACTTTGCTTGAAATGTGGAGCCTGTAATGCCAGAAGAATGAAGAAAGCTGATGTGGCAGCCTCTGTTGAGGCATAGCAACAGCGCCTACACCTTGTGGCTTCATGCCTTTAACTCGAGGCATCAGAAGAGGCTTCAAGAGGAAGAAGGGGAAACCTATGGTGCTGGAATGGCAGACTGACTTGTTGACTCATTCACAGCATGTGTCTCCCTGAAGTTGCTTTTATTGACCTTGGCATTTCCTGTGTAGTAGTAGGGCTGATCCTTTCCTCTTGAGCATGAACTTTTCCATCCCTGCATTTTTTGTACTGGGGACTGACTCACTGCACAAAAACACTAAAAAAACGGGAAACTAAGTTCAGTTTCATTTTTTAGCATGTGTAGTGCTGCTGGATGCATGTATGAATAAATGAAAGAAGTTTTAGCTATGATGGATAGTTTTAGTAGGACTTATGCATGACTAAAAGTTGTTTTTGCCATTTTCTCAAAATGTGTTTTTTTCGTAGAGTTCAAATCAATTACTAAAGCTCATCACAGGATGATGATGATGGACTTGTAATTTTGCAGGTTTGTTGCATGTATAAAAAATTTATGAACATACAGGCATTTTTTGCTGTGAACTGATTTGGTCAGACATGATTTTTTCTCTTTGATGTTGAACCTACTTTATCTGCATATTGGATATTGATGTGGAAGCAATAGGTACATTTTTAAAAATACTTTTTGCATTACAAACATAATCTCTAGCATTTGAAGATAAGAGTGTACAATTTTAATGCAAAATTAAAATTAAAAAAATATCTAGTTATAGAAATTTGACAAGATACAGAAATTTGCATGTTTTTGCATGTTAGGCAGCCATTTTGGATAACCCATAATTCTAATTACTGTCAAAGTTTGATGTTTTGATTCACTGTTAAGAGTTTCATGCCAATGAAACAAAAATATTCAACATGTTTAAAAATTTCATGCTTCCTAGTAGTGTCTTGCCTTAAAAAGATCTAACTTATGGGGGATGCCAGAAAGCTTGGACATTTGCCATTCCTTGCAGTTCAAATAAAAACCAATCATCTTTCTCCAATGGGACAAAGACCAGTGTGCCAACTGCCGACAGCCCTGCATTATCCCATGACATCAGCACACTGGCATTCTAGACCATGGGCACCAGCATTCTGCTTGGCACAGGTGACAGCTGCCACGGATGCATCTGAAATGCCACTTTTGTTTGTCTTCCGGCAAGAATATACAACCAAGGCGAAGGACCCCAAGACAGGTGAGGCGAAGGGCCCCATGACAAGTGAGGCGAAGGGCCCCATGACAAGTGAGGCTAAGGACCCCATGACAAGTGAGGCGAAGGGCCCCATGACAAGTGAGGCGAAGGACCCCATGACAAGTGAGGCGAAGGGCCCCATGACAAGTGAGGCGAAGGACCCCATGACAGGTGAGGCGAAGGACCCCATGACAAGTGCAGAGCTGCCAAGTGCAACGATTTCGACATGCTTGCTACGATGCTACGATCGTCAGGGAAAAAACGATTTTTCAAAGCCTGGAACTGAACTTTTGACTGTCACGAAGCAGAAATTTGACCTCCCTAGAGCATGGCACCACCAGAACCATGGCCAGCCATACAAACACTTGCGCGCACGCAGCATGACTGTGCACACAAGCACACAAAGTATGCGAACAGTATGTACACAAGAAGGCACTGACCGAGATTGCTGTTTTGCTGCTGGGAGGAGGAGGTGGGCAGGACGCCCTGTGGAGTCTGCACCTGCTGGGACTGTGTAGTCAGCAGTCGAAGTGCGTTGTTGGCCCCTGTGTGGAAAAGTGCATGCACAAGTGTCAGCAACCCTCTGTACATCAGCCACTCAACAAAATATCACTGATCAAATCATTTTAGTCAACTTCTAGTCCATTGGGCATGACGTGCTGGTGCATCTAAAACTATGCGGAACTTGTGATGATGATGATGAAGCTGTAAGCTTACCGACCTTAGTAGGCTATGCAAGGCAATCGACTACTGAATCACGGAAGCTGATCAAAGCAACACCAATAAGTTATTTGCTTTTTCCTAATGCAACACAGCACACCTATTCTCCCCCCAACCCAAAGGGGGAACACGGCGCTGAAGTTGTGCAAACTGCAGCGCACCTTTCTCCTGCACTGCCAAGCAATGGGCAGGACAGACGGCCAGCTGGCAGGGGGGTGGACACTAAGCAGGACGGAGGACCACTAGTCACTGCTCCCACCACACAGGCAAGGCCAGGGGGGCCACGTCCAAACACGCCGAGTCATCTCCACTGGCTATCAAGGCACAACTCCTACTTCCATCATGCTCAAAAGCACAAATAGCCAATTTCACATGGCAGATGCAACACACACACACACAGCACATGATGCACTTCACATGCAACACACACACAAACACACACATACACACAGCAGATGAGGCACTTCACATGCGATATATATATATATATATATATATATATATATATATATATATATATATATATATACACACACACATATATATACATACACACACAAAGTTAGAGCAAATGCAGACGGACTGGGTGAAAATTACTGCAACCTTCTCCAGCTCCCATGCCAAAAATCAAAGCTGGTGATGTCCCAGACTGAATTACTGGAACTGCCTTGGGTCCAATGCCACGTTCACTGGCCATCTGTCACCCCAGCAAAACTAGCCCCTACGTGCTGCCCCCCGTGGACACCCTACTGCCCCCCGTGGACACCCTACTGCCCCCCATGGACACCCTACTGCCCATGGACATGCCGCTCCAGCCAGGGTGCACTATGATCCAGGGAAAAGATGACAGACAGGCTTGATGGTGCAGCAGCTTTGCTGGCCAAGTGAAATCTACACTCACTGGAGCTGGGTAGAGGAAAAACAAGACACGATTTTGCCCCAGTTCCTCATCTTTCATGAATAGCGCAGGGAGATATGGTGGCTCAGTTCTTTGCCCAAATCAGTTACACGCATGAACAATCTAAACACTTCATCAAGAGTGACAAGTGTGCACTAAAAAAATAAGTCAATCTACCCAAGACAATGCAGAACATGCATGATCATGATGCTGCAAGTTCTGATGAAGGGATGATAAGCAAAGAAAACCATCTTGAAATCTCAGCCATGTCAAAGGTATAGCAACCCAATGGTTACCTTGAAAGAGTTGGGTCAAAAGTCAAGGGGCAGGCAGGCAGGCAGGCAGGCAGAGAGGAAGTGTGTCAAGTCAGAGCTGCTAGCTGCTGGACAGCTGGGTCGAAGCTGTACAGTCGATCCAGAGAGCTTGTCCTCTCTTGTACCTGAACTGACTCCACTCAGCAGCCTCTGTCCCGGCCCTAATGCTATGCTGAGCACTGGGCTTCTAGTGACAAGCCTCACTCTGATTTCTACTCACAGGGCTTGTGACCTGCCCTGCTGCATGACTTTTTCATGCAGCACACTCCTCCAAGCATGAACTCCTTGCTGCATGAGCTCCTTGCTGCATGAGCTTCTTGCTGCTTCATCAAGTGACATGACCTAGAAATATTGCATGCTGTGCATGACTTGCATGCAGTGCCCAGCTTGCAGTCTGCTGGTAGCACAGCACTCACTTGCCTGTGTCCACTGTCCAGCACACACTACTCCAGTGTCCACCCTGCCTGCATCCACTGTCCACCCTGCCTGCCTCCACCCTCCCTGCCTCCACTGTCCACCCAGCCTGCCTCCACTGTCCACCACCCTGCCTGCCTGCCTGCCTGCATCCACCATGCCGGCCTGCCTCCACCTTCCTGCCTCCTCCACCTTCCTGCCTCCACCCTGCCTGTCTCCACCCTGCCTGTCTCCACCCTGCCTGTCTGCCTCCACCCTGCCTGTCTGCCTCCACCCTGCCTGCCTGCCTGCCTGCCTCCACCCTGCCTGCCTCCACCTTCCTGCCTGCCTGTTTCCACCTTCCTGCCTGCCTGCCTCCACCCTTCCTGCCTCCACCCTGCCTGCCTCCACCCTGCCTGACTGCCTGCCTGCCTGCCTCCACCCTGCCTGCCTGCCTCCACCCTGCCTGCCTGCCTCCACCCTGCCTGCCTCCACCCTGCCTGCCTGCCTGCCCGTTCAAATCACATGGAGATGACGTGGGTCTATTCTTCCCCCATACCACTGGGGTTGGCAGCAATGTCTCAACTTCAGTGGAAAATGTTATAAAAAATTTTATCAAGATTTCAGTACTCAGAGCAGTTGGGCCTGAAGCTCACCAGACATGTATTAGGACTGGATTTTAGTTGGACTTTCAAGTTGGCCAATTCCAAGTAAAGACCTCCACAAGAATCAGGCGGGACATGAGCTAGAGTTGGGCAGAGTTCTAGTTCTGAAGACTTGGCAATGACTGCCACAAAAATTTGGAATCGGAGCAGACCGTGCATTGAGAACATTCCCTTGTGCAACATCTTCCCGGTTCTGTACTGGTAAAAAGTAGAAGAGTAATGATGGAAAAAAATTTTTCATTTATATTTTCAGCCCTTTCACAGTTCTACTACTTCAATGAAGATTGTAAACAAAAAAGATATTCATCAGATTGCATTTATCCCCCCCAAACATGCCTCATTCATTTAGTTAGAATTTGCAACGAAAAGAAATATTTCCAAATGTTATGAAGCAGATGGATGAGATGAAGTTTAAAGTAATGGAAAAGATGCCGTTTTTGTATTGAGCCTCTTCTCCACTAGTGAGCACGCAGTCAGGCAGGCTGCAGAAGACTGTGCCAAAGGTCTCCTTCACAATTTTCCAACTTGGCCTTTAACTTCAGGGTGGGGAGTGCTGGTTTGAGTGTACCCGTTTTACTTCAGGGTGGGGAGTGCTGGTTCAAATGTATCAGTTTTACTTCAGGATGGGAAGTGCCGATTCGAATGTACCCGTTTTACTTAGGGGTGGGGAGTGCTGGTTCAAATGTACCAGTTTTACTTCAGGGTGGGGAGTGCTGGTTTAAATGTACCCATTTCACTTCAGGATGGGGAGTGCTGGTATGAAGGTACCCGTTTTACTTTAGGGTGGGGAGTGGTGGTTTGAAGGTACCCGTTTTACTTCTGGGTGGGGAGTGCTGGTTTGAGTGTACCCGTTTTACTTCAGGGTGGGGATTGGATTGGATTGATGGTGTTTTACAGCCTAAGTCAGTAAACACGAAAATCACTAGAACAGTTTAGAGTAAACGCAAATCAAGTCATGGTGTCCCTAGTTATTCGCCTCTTACAAATCGCGTAGGGAGATGCGGTTCAGGGTGGGGAGTGCTAGTTTGATGGTATCCGTTTTACTTCAGGGTGGGGAGTGCTGTTCAAATGTACCCATTTTACTTCAGGGTGGGGAGTGCTGGTTTGATGGTATCCGTTTTACTTCAGGGTGGGGAGTGCTGTTCAAATGTACCCATTTTACTTCAGGGTGGGGAGTGCTGTTCAAATGTACCCATTTTACTTCAGGGTGGGGAGTGCTGTTCTAATGTACCCATTTCACTTCAGGGTGGGAAGTGCTGGTTTGAAGATTTCTTGTAATTTTGTGAGATCTTGGCTTGGCTTTCATGATAACCTTCAGAACAAAAATTTTCACAATGACTTGGCACAGTTTTGGTCAAGATTTACTGGTTGGTTTGGAGCAGTCATTACATTTATCCATGGAAGCAAAAGGCCGAGCAAATGAGATGGGATGTAATACAGCACGAGCACATGCAGACAAGTGACCTACAACACCAAACATGCAGACCAAAGACCTACAACACACACATGCAGACCAGTGACCTTGCTGGTTGGCTGAGACCAGGACTGGTGCAGGAGACACCAGGCGGACTGGGGCGCTCAGGCCACGGGGATTCATCACCAGCTGGCCGTTCTGGTCATAGTAGGCTGGAGCCAGGATCTGGTAGTCTGAAAGTAAACAGCAGTGCCAGTCCCTCCATTAGAATCTGTCTGCCTCTTGCACTCACTCTAGCCAGGCAGCCTGGGCGGCCCACTCCTTTTCACTCCTATCTCACACGAGGAGTCTCATGACATTTCATTCCTTTGCACAAACTTCACTCTTTTCACACATTCAGCCACACCAACCATTCAGCCTCACCCACCCTCTGTCACTTGCCGCCGCCCGTCACTCGGCCACACCCACCCCACGTCATTTGGCCACACCCACATCAATCGGCCACACCCACCCTCCGTCACTCGGCCACACCCACCAGTCACTCGGCCACCCCCCCCCCCCCCCCCCCCCCCCCCGTCACTAGGCCACACCCACCCCACGTCATTTGGCCACACCCACATCAATCGGTCACACCCACCCTCCGTCACTCGGCCACACCCACCCACCCGTCACTCTGCCACACATCCCCACCCCCACCCACCCCAAATCCTCCGTCACTCGGCCCACACCCTCGTCACTTGGCCACCCCCACCCCCACTCGACCACACACAAACCCCCCTGTCACTCAGCCACACCCACCCCCCGTCACTCGGCCACACCCAACACCCCCGTCACTCGGCCACACCCACCCATGTCACTCAGCAACACCCATCACACGTCATTCAGCCACACTCACGCCGTTATTCTGCCATGTCCATAACTGTCATTCAGTCTCGTCCAGTCGTTCTGCAACACACACACATTCTGCCATATCTCTTTGTTGGAGCCATGCTTGTGAGGACATCAGCACATCGAAAGTGTTGCAACAGTTGGAAAGGACAAGAAACATATAAGCGCCTGTTTCTGTTTGGTGCGATGCCTGTGTGCTGCCTTTGAGAGCATGGAAATAGTGCTCTTCTTGCGACCATGACAAACTGCGCGGAGTGTTCTGCTCCGACTGAACACTCAGGACACATCTACGACAGCACAGGTATCGTGGTAGTCCTCTGCTTCACTTCCACTGTAGCCCGTCTGAAGCTTGCTAGCATTCCTGCCATGCCATGAGTCTGGTCTGCTGACCCTTGTCTGTACATGTACAACATTTATTTCACATCAGAGTGAAGACACCCTAGTAGACCTGATGCACGCATCTGCATCACTTACAAGTAAGAAATATTCCCGAGTGAAATTCTCCCATGCTTTTTCAGTCCGTTTTGCTAGCAATGGCTGCCTCATGTTTTGTGCAATTTCTGCGTGGAGGTACCATCGCCACATGGTTGTGCAATTTCTTTGAATAAGAACGGACACCCAAGTGGCTGTGATCCAAGTGTTTCCCATAGACATGGACAATTAAGCAGTGGAGTGAAGGCCTACAAACATTTGTCTTTGCCATCATCTGTTGTACTGGGACGGGTGGTATTGGCTAATTAGAGCTGTCAAATGTGTGGACTCCATCGCCGTCTGATCAGGCCAAACTGGCACTGCTTGATATCTCCAGCCAAAGTTGCTGCATTCTTGTTAATCTGAAGGTTGCCTGATGCTGCTTGTTTGACTTGGTTACCCCTTTTTGTCTATGAGCCAATGGTCTCAACAATAAAGCTTCCAAGTCTCCGTCTCTCTCGCCACCCCCTTCATCTCTCTCAGAGACATCACACACACACAGCCTCACTAGAAGCTACAAGCATGCATACACATGTATGCACACACACACACACACATGTATGCACACACACACATGTATGCGCACACACACACATGTATGCACACACGCACACAGCCTGACTAGGAGCTACAAGCAAGCATACATACTAGGGGCCTGCAGCTGGGTGGGCAGGGAGTTGGGGGTGGAGTCGGGGGTCTGTGAGGGAGTGAGTGGACGGCCTCCCTGGCCACGGTAAGTCTGCTGCTGCTGTTGTCCAGACATTCCTCCCTGGGGCCCAGGTCCTTGCTGCTGCACCAGCCCGGCTGCCGGGTAGACCCAGGGCTGCACGTTGTAGAACTGGGGAATCACGGCAGGGCCTGCAGTCATCAGCACAGCAAGGTCATCGTGGGATGCAGGGAGGAAAGGCAAGGTCATCGTGGGTGGCAGGGAGGAAAGGCAAGGCCATCGTGGGTGGCAGGGAGGAAGGCAAGGTCATCATGGGTGGCAGGGAGGAAGGCAAGGTCATCGTGGGTGGCAGGGAGGAAAGGCAAGGCCAGCATGGGTGGCAGGGAGGAAAGGCAAGGTCATCGTGGGTGGCAGGGAGGAAAGGCAAGGCCAGCGTGGGTGGCAGGGAGGAAAGGCAAGGCCAGCATGGGTGGGTGGCAGGGAGGAAAGGCAAGGCCAGCATGGGTGGCAGGGAGGAAAGGCAAGGCCAGCGTGGGTGGCAGGGAGGAAAGGCAAGGCCAGCGTGGGTGGCAGGGAGGAAAGGCAATATCATCGTGGGTGGCAGGGAGGAAAGGCAATATCATCGTGGGTGGCAGGGAGGAAAGGCAATATCATCGTGGGTGGCAGGGAGGAAAGGCAAGGCCATCGTGGGTGGCAGGGAGGAAAGGCAATATCATCGTGGGTTGCAGGGAGGAAAGGCAAGGTCATCGTGGGTGGCAGGGAGGAAAGGCAAGGCCAGCATGGGTGGCAGGGAGGAAAGGCAAGGTCATCGTGGGTGGCAGGGAGGAAAGGCAAGGTCATCGTGGGTGGCAGGGAGGAAAGGCAAGGTCATCGTGGGTGGCAGGGAGGAAAGGGAAGGTCATCGTGGGTGGCAGGGAGGAAAGGCAAGGTCATCGTGGGTGGCAGGGAGGAAAGGGAAGGTCATCGTGGGTGGCAGGGAGGAAAGGAAAGGCCAAGTGATCAGACGGACTGCAATGGATGATGGGAGGAGCTCTGACCATCAGGAAAGTGGTATGATACAGAGCAAAAACAAGAAGGGCAAAGCCCATACGACTCACATGCTTGACCTTGACCTTTATATGACCTTGACCTTCAGGTGACCTTCAAGGTCAAGGTCAAACAACTAAACCTACCAATGACATCATACACAAAGAAATGCTTTACACATTTTTCCTACCAAAATACATGTGACCTTGACCCAAGGTCAAGGTCATCCAAGGTCATGCAACACAAAGCTGTTAATTCAAGACATAGGAAGCACAATGGTGCTTATTGGCACTTTCTACCATGAGATATAGTCACTTTTAGTGGTTCACTACCCCAGTTTGGTCACATTTCATAAGGGTCAAAGTGACCTTGACCTTGATGATATGTGACCAAATGTGTCTCATGATGAAAGTATAACATGTGCCCCACATAATTATTAAGTTTGAAACAGTTATCTTCCATAGTTCAGGGTCAAGGTCACTTCAAAATATGTATACAATCCAACTTTGAAGAGCTCCTGTGACCTTGACCTTGAAGCAAGGTCAACCAAACTGGTATCAAAAGATAGGGCTTGCTTTGACCTATATACCACTTGTAGCTAAGGTCGCCATTCTCAATAACGTGGGAGAAAATTGGGAAAATGTGAAAAATGACTGTTTTTGAGACCACATTTATGGCTCCTGTGACCTTGACCTTGAAGCAAGGTCAAGTCACTATGTATGTTTTTTGAGGCCTTGTCATCATACACCATCATGCCACATTTGGTGTTGATAGACTTAATAGTCTCCGAGAAAAATCCAACGTTTAAGTTTTTTACGGACGGACGGACGGACGGACGCCCGGACGGACGGACGGACGCCCGGACGGACGACACGGCTCAGTACATAGACTCACTTTTGCTTCGCATGTGAGTCAAAAATGAAAGGGACACGGAGACGAAATGGAAGTGACTGAGAAAGAGTGGGAACACGTCTCTAAGCTGCGTCCCTCATGGAGGCCGACGAGAGGGAAGGAGGACTTGCCAGTGGACGGTGAGGAGGGATGGGGACTGATGGTACCTACCTGCCAGCTGAATGCCCATGGTGTAGGGGTCCTGAGAACTCAGCACATAGGGGCCGGAGGTCAGCGCCGTGGGGGCCAGACCTGTGCAAAGAGGGCAGACAGGTGACTCCATGCACTGGACATCGGACCTCTCCAAATCAGGACTCTTTTCCCCTCATGTTCGCTACGTCTAGAGTAGGCATCCACTTGATCATTGGCGCGGCGACTCTCTTCCTTGTTACACCACAGTGAGGACCTAGACTGCTCAGCCTGCCTGCCTCTCAGCGCTCCAGTGACCAGACACTGCCTGCCTCTCAGCGCTCCAGTGACCAGACACTGCCTCTCAGTGCTCCAGTGACCAGACACTCCCTGCCTCTCAGCGCTCCAGTGACCAGACACTGCTTGCCTCTCAGCGCTCCAGTGACCAGACACTGCTTGCCTCTCAGCACTCCAGTGACCAGACAATCCTCTCAGCGCTCCAGTGACCAGACACTGCCTCTCAGCGATCCAGTGACCAGACACTGCCTTTCAGCGCTCCAGTGACCAGACACTGCCTTTCAGCGCTCCAGTGACCAGACACTGCCTGCCTCTCTGTGCTCCAGTGACCAGACACTGCCTGCCTCAGCGCTCCAGTGACCAGACACTGCCTTCCTCTCAGCGCTCCAGTGCTGTCTCCCCCCACCTGTCTGGAGTCCATGGCAATTGCACCAAGGGCAGGGGGGGGGGGGGGGAGAGGAGGAGGCAGGCAGACCACTAGCATGAGCTGGCAGTAGACTGCGCCACAGGTACAGCTTGGGGTTCCTGTCCCACCACCATTTATAACACCACAATCAAATACATCACTACACCAGACCTGCCCTACCCCCCCCCCCCCCCCCCCACCCCCACCCACCCCCCCAAGGCCAATTAGGGAGATTCTGAAAAACAGGCTGGGTTCCAGGGGCCACCAAGGCCCCAGTGGGGTCCAGGGGCAATGCCCTGGTGGGAAGAAACAGACCTAAATCGGGAGTCTCCCGAATTTTTCGGGAGAATAGGCAGGTCTGCTACACTAACATTATCACCACCACTTCTACCACCACCACCATTTTTATATCACTTCCAGTACCACTTAATTCAGAGCAGCTACAGTTAAGGCAGGGTATATACAGCAGATAAAGTCAAGGTAGGGCAAAGACAGAGGGAGCGGGGAAATTACAGAAGACGTGGCAGGGCAGATACAGAAGACAGGGCAAGGCAGACATAAACAACAGGGCCAGGCAGGGCAGACTGACCAATGGTCTGCTGCTGCTGGGCCAGGGCGTACTGCAGGGCGATGGACTGCTGAGGCTGACGCTGCAGCAACTGCAACAAGATGCACTGCCGTCATTCCAGTGTCAAAACATCAGTCCGTGTGACATCTGTCAGTTGCACCTGTTCTCATCACACAACCTGTAACAACTCTTCACATCATGCCTGCAACACACCTGTTCTCATTACACCACCAGCAATATCCATCTTCATTGCACCACCTGCAGCACACCTGTCATCATAACACCACCAGCAGCACACTTATAACACCACCTGCAGCACACCTGTCATCATGCTCCATCTGTAGCACACCTGTCACAACATCACCAGCAACACACTTACCATCACACAAAGCCTTTCATCATCACATCACCTGAACACCCGTCCATGTTCGAGGCCTTCACAGCACACCAGACATTGCCACACAAAACACATGCTGCAGCTGCCGTCACACCCATCATCCTCAGTAAGTCACAGACCACCCGTCCACGTTAGAGGTCTTCACAGCACACCACACATTGCCACACCACACACATGCTGCAGCTGCCGTCACGCCCATCATTCTCAGTAAGTCACAGACCACCCGTCCATGTTAGAGGTCTTCACAGCACACCACACATTGCCACACCACACACATGCTGCAGCTGCCGTCACGCCCGTCATCCTCAGTAAGTCGCAGACCACCCATCCATGTTAGAGGTCTTCACAGCACACCAGACATTGCCACACCACACACATGCTGCAGCTGCCATCACGCCCGTCATCCTCAGTAAGTCACAGACCACCCGTCCATGCACGCAAGCTGCTCCCTGCATATTACATTCTAGTGTGTCTAACATGTGGAAACATTTTAATGACACTGTTGCTCCTTATCAACCTTTTTCTTCAAAATTAGACAAATGTATTATTTCACCATTATTCTACAAGTTTGTAAGAGATGTTTAAGCAAATCTAAATGTCATCATTTTAAGACAATGTTTGACGTTTCATCGGGATGGATGGATGGATGGATAGCGTTTTACGGCCAATCAGCCTTTGTAGGCCAGTTTCATTGGGAAATAGTGCACAGAAAGAGAGATGACAGGGGGAGGGGGGTCTGAAGACTTGATGGAGAGTGCCCGATGCTAACGAAGCCTTAAGTGAGCTCAACATTTCGTGCCGAGTTCAAATCTGGCGTATCTCCATCTAATTAAAGACTTTAGCTCGTTTTGCAAACAGAACTTCCACAGTACATGAACCAGTGCAAATTAAAGCAACAAGTATGGGGGGGTGGGGGGTGGGGGTGGGTTTAACTGTTTGATTTTGTTTCTTACTGACACCGACAGTTAATTTTATATTGATCGCATTAGTGGACTAGAAGTGGTTTGCCTTTGGACAAACACGTAGCATCTCACTAATTCTGTATTAAATTTTGGCAAACACTTGAGGAAAAATCTACATGTCATGGTCTTATGACAGATTTATGCTGCTTTGATGAGAATAGGGGTTGGGGGGTAGGGGGTGGTTGCAGATGAGCAGTTTTTCGCACATGCAAAAAAAAAAAGACAAATTCCTTCACCATAGACTGACATGAGCATATATTACAGTGCAAAATATCAGACATCAGTCTTCAATAATTACATCACTATTTTAGATATAGAAATCCTACTCATCGTCCATATGTGTGCACTGAGTTCATGATCAGCGGCGTTCCACCGTTTAGTTCTCTCGCTATGGAGAGTGTACTGGGAATGTTTCTGATGTTACATCCTCCTCAGTCATAGGTTTCATGGTATTCATCTCCTCCTTGCATTCAGTCTTCTTGCAAGACAGGAATTCTCATTTCTGTATAACGTTTCCTCTCTAGCAGAAGTTTCAAGACCCATAGTGACGTTTGTTTCATGTTGTTTGTGTCATCCTCCAGTAATTAAGTGTGCCTTATACGCTAGTGTATCTTTTATACAGTTTTATTGCCTTTTTCCTCTATCTTAGGCCTTGTTTCCCCTCATGGAAGGGCACACCTTGTTGTCAGATTTATGATAAATGAACATGGCCCATACTGCTGCACACTGCAGTAAGGTACCTCCACTCTGTTGCTGCCTCTCGCTGCCCCCTGCCCCTCGCTGCCCCTCGCTGCCCCTTGCTGCCTCTCACTGCCCCTCACTGCCCCCTGCTGCCTCTCGCTGCCCCTTGACCCTCGCTGCCCCTTGCTGCCCCTCGCTGCCCCTTGCTGCCCCTCGCTGCCTCTCGCTGCCCCTCGCTGCCTCTCACTGCCCCTTGCTGCCTCTCACTGCCCCTTGCTGCCTCTCACTGCCCCTTGCTGCCTCTCACTGCCCCTTGCTGCCTCTCACTGCCCCTTGCTGCCTCTCACTGCCCCTTGCTGCCTCTCACTGCCCCTTGCTGCCTCTCACTGCCCCTTGCTGCCTCTCACTGCCCCTTGCTGCCTCTCACTGCCCCTTGCTGCCTCTCACTGCCCCTTGCTGCCTCTCGCTGCCGCTTGCCCCTCACTGCCCCCTGCTGCCTCTCGCTGCCCCTTGACCCTCGCTGCCCCTTGCTGCCTCTCACTGCCCCTTGCTGCCTCTCACTGCCCCTTGCCTCTCACTGCCCCTTGCTGCCTCTCACTGCCCCTTGCTGCCTCTTGTTGCCCCTCGCTGCCCCTTGCCCCTCGCTGCCCCTTGCTGCCTCTCACTGCCCCTTGCTGCCCCTCACTGCCCCTTGATGCCAGGAAGTGTAGGCTAGCTCTACAATACACCTACTTGACCCCACTTACCTCGCCACCAGCACCTTGTGGCAGCCCACAGCGCGCTTCAAATCACACAGGACTAACCTCATCCACATTTGAAAATAAATCTCAGGAGACAAAACTCCTGCTACCTCCTCCCTCTCCACCACTGCAGATGGGTGGACATGTCCATTGCATCAGCACCACAACACCTTCACCCCAAACTGCCATGCACTTGCACTACAATCCAACCTTCCATGAACAGCAATGTTACAACACCGACAAGAAGGGCGGGCATTACAAGTCATGCAGGGATGGAGGTGGATGTCAGACATGCAGCAGCGAGATGCAGGGGATTCAATGTGCACTCTATTGCAATACGCACTAATGCTCCACAGCCTGTGACGACATTACTCTCTTCACACTCCAAACAGATTTCAGATGCCACTCAACCACGCATCAGTGGTGCAGGCACACAGATAGCAAGCCAGCCAGTGTTAGCAGCACAAGACTGCGGCCTTTATCAGCCTGCAACTCAATAGGGGCTCTGTACCAGGACGATGCCTGGTGTCTGCGAAGGGATACAGAGGAGGAGACGTCCCAAGTGTACACCCAGCAGCCAGAGAGAGAGGGAGCACAAAGAGGCAGAGACGTCCCAAGTATACACCCAGCAGCCAGAGAGGGAAGGAGCTCAAAGAGGCAGAGACGTCCCAAGTGTACACCCACAGAGGCAGAGACGTCCCACGTGTACACCCACAGAGGCAGAGACGTCCCACGTGTACACCCACAGAGGCAGAGACGTCCCAAGTGTACACCCAGCAGCCAGAGAGGGAAGGAGCTCAAAGAGGCAGAGACGTCCCAAGTGTACACCCACAGAGGCAGAGACGTCCCACGTGTACACCCACAGAGGCAGAGACGTCCCAAGTGTACACCCAGCAGCCAGAGAGGGAGG
Source organism: Theodoxus fluviatilis (assembly GCA_034096865.1). Classification (NCBI taxonomy): domain Eukaryota; kingdom Metazoa; phylum Mollusca; class Gastropoda; order Cycloneritida; family Neritidae; genus Theodoxus; species Theodoxus fluviatilis. The sequence goes on from JAWQFJ010010423.1 coordinate 21,279, forward strand.
GAGCACAAAGAGGCAGAGACATCCCAAGTGTACACCCACAGAGGCAGAGACATCCCAAGTGTACACCCAGCCGCCAGAGAGGCAAACCTCCACCAAGGAAACCCATTTCTCTTCCATGTCCTGTATAATTCAGGCAGAAGGTTCAGCTAGCCAGGCTCGTCACTAAAAAGTTTAGTTCATTTTAGTGCCTCGTAGCTGTATCTGAGTGTGGAATGCATACGGTGGCATAGTAAATGGTCCCACATCACTGACTTTAACGATGCATGATAACATTTATAGTTGCAATTCCAACACGAGACAATGCATGACCTCCAAAATGTCATGGATTGTTCTTGAGGGAAACGCTGACCTTGCACCAACTGTGATCAGAATCTCTTCTCAACTTTGAGTTATTTTGCCAAATAAAGAACTAATGAGCAAAGTATCAAAGGGAAAAACTTCACTGCCTTGGCAGGAGTGACAAGGAAGGAGGAACCCAACAGAAGCAGGGCCTGGATGGAAGGAACATCTAGACACTGGCCCCCCCATTCCCCCTGCACTCTGGACAGCAGTGGCAGCACTGCACATCTGGCTCACAGGGCAGTGTCCATGAAGGGGGGCACACAGGGCAGTGTTTATGAAGGGGGGCACACAGGGCAGTGTTTATGAAGGGGGCACACAGGGCAGTGTCTATGAAGGGGGCACACAGGGCAGTGTCCATGAAGGGCACACAGGGCAGTGTCCATGAAGGGAGGCACACAGGGCAGTGTTTATGAAGGGGGGCACACAGGGCAGTGTTTATGAAGGGGGGCACACAGGGCAGTGTATATGAAGGGGGGCACACAGGGCAGTGTCTATGAAGGGGGGCACACAGGGCAGTGTCCATGAAGGGGGTACACAGGGCAGTGTTTATGAAGGGGGGCACACAGGGCAGTGTCTATGAAGGGGGCACACAGGGCAGTGTATATGAAGGGGGGCACACAGGGCAGAGTCTATGAAGGGGGCACACAGGGCAATGTATATGAAGGGCACACAGGGCAGTGTCCATGAAGGGAGGCACACAGGGCAGAGTCTATGAAGGGGGCACACAGGGCAGTGTCTATGAAGGGGGGCACGCAGGGCAGTGTATATGAAGGGGGGCACACAGGGCAGTGTCTATGAAGGGGGTACACAGGGCAGTGTCTATGAAGGGGGTACACAGGGCAGTGTCTATGAAGGGGGCACACAGGGCAGTGTATATGAAGGGGGGCACACAGGGCAGTGTTTATGAAGGGGGGCACACAGGGCAGTGTCTATGAAGGGGGTACACAGGGCAGGCAGGGCATCCCCCTCACTAGAAAATTGGAAACTGACTTCCAACATACAACTTTGCATCCAAATTCACTACACCTGCTGAGTGGGCCATTTTGCACCCATTCTCCCCCACTCCCGGTAGGTCTGGACATCAAGCAAAGCAAGCTCAACAGGTTCATGAATACCGAGAGCTTTGTCGACAGTGCAATAAAGTCGGTGCATGGTTATGACTACGATTCAGCCTTGCTGGCCGGGTGGTGTAGCACCCATGTTTCACAGACTCCTGGCAGCTGTTATCTAGCACTGGAGGCACTGTAAAAAATTCTTCCTGTTCAGGTATCTCCAGAGAAACTTTATGTTCTCTCCATGAGGGCTACCACCATTCCAAGACACGGGCTACCACCATTCCAAGACCAGGGCTACCACCAATGAGCTGGGACCAACAGCAGTGCCTCTCAGACCCCATAGAGCTGCACTGTCCCAGGATTGAGCAGTTGGTGCCAAGGCAGACACTTCCACACAGCTTTGGTCAGGCCCTACAGGATGCATGCATCAGGTGGAATGAGTTCTGTGGTCAGCAAGAAAGGCTGACCACTACAACTAGGCCAGGGCTGCATGCAGGACAAGGCGATGGACAGACAAGCATAGGCAAGACAGCTAGGCCAGGCATGGGGCGGGTGGAGGGTCGATGGGGAGAAGGAGGGTCGATGGGGGGAAGGAGAGTCGATGGGGGGAAGGAGGGTCGATAGGGGGAAGAGGGGTCGATGGCGGGAAGGAGGGTTGATGAGGGGCGGAGGGTTGATGGGGGATGGAGGGTTGATGGGGGATGGAGGGTTGATGGGAGACGGAGGATTGATGGGAGACGGAGGATTGATGGGAGACGGAGGGTTGATGGGGGATGGAGGGTTGATAGAGGGATGGAGGGTTCATGGGGGATGAGGGGTTCATGGGGGATTGAGGGTTGATGGGGGATTGAGGGTTGATGGGGTGTGGATTGTTGATGGGGGCTGGAGGGTTGATGGGGGATTGAGGGTTGATGGGGGCTGGAAGGTTGATGGGGGGTGGAGGGTTGATGGAGGTGGAAGGTTGATGAGGGGGTGGATTGTTGATGGAGGATGGAGGGTTGATGGGGGCTGGAAGGTTGGTGGAGGCTGGAAGATTGATGGGGGCTGGAAGGTTGATGGGGGCTGGAAGGTTGATGGGGGGTGGAGGGTTGATGGGGGGTGGAGGGTTGATGGGGGGTGGAGGGTTGATGGGGGTGGAGGGTTGATGGGGGGTGGAGGGTTGATGGGGGTGGAGGGTTGATGGAGCGGGATGAAGGGGAGACAACACTCTACATGCTGTTACCATGGAAGAGAGGATGACAGGAGGATAGGCAAGGAACTTACATGCTGATAGTCCATGTTGAAGTTTGGACTGTCCGTTTGAGACACCATCTGTGCCACAAACACAGTGGTTAGTCACACAACCTCAATCCAGCCCTGGTCAACACACTCGTATATTTACAGAAACATGCACGCACACAGCCACAATCCAGCCCCGGTCAACACACTCGTACATGGACAGAAACATGCATGCACACAGACACACAGAGAAGACACGCACTCACCCAGACACAAACACTTGACACTGGAGGTGAAGAAAGGCAGGGAGGCAGTGAGTCAGGCAGGCATGCTGGAGAGACAGCCCAGAGGAGAGGGCAGAGGAGACAGGGAAAGGCACTTACATGCTGATAGTCCAAGTTGTAGGTGGGACTGTCAGTCTGGGACATCATCTGAGTCAGACAGGATAGGGCCCGTGGTTAGTCTCACTCACGCAACACCACTCCAGCACAACCACCTCACCAGTGTTAGAAGCAGCAAGTGAAGGCAGGTACAGCAAAACTCCCTCCTTACTGTTGATGGAACACTCCGGAGAAATCCATAAAATGGCAATCAGGCAAAGAAATGGTCGAAATGCATCATGATTCAAACATGCAGGGATAATCACAACCACCGTGCTACTCCCCCCACCCCCCTACCCAAGGAAGGCCAAAATATTTCCCAGGACTGCACCTACTTCGCACATCAGGCATACGAGGAAACCAAGTGAAATTCCATTGCTTTCTTCTCTTACTAGACATATCTATGGTTTTTTCACACATCACACACACGCACATGCATACACACACACCCCACCTGCTTCCCACCTCGAAGCTCCAGAGCATCTATGCATGCTGTTAAGCAGGAGAGCAGGCCCTCCTTGCAAGCAGTCGCAGCTCTCAGAAGAGGTGTGTGTACCAGACTGTGCAGGACCAAGTTGCTGCATCCCCAAAAGCACTCTCTCACACAGCTACCAACCCTGCCTACCCACGCATCCCAACAGGCTTGCTCTATGTGTCCACACACTATGCATGCTAAACCATCAGCAATCAGGACGACACCTGCACAGGAAGCCACAGCACAGCCACCCTCATCACTTAGGGTGGGGTGGGGAGGGGCAGAGTGGGGCAGGGAGGGGCAGGGCAGGGAGGGGCAGAGTGGGGCGGGGTGGGGCGGAGAGGGGCAGGGCAGGCACACACCTGGGCATAGTCCATGCCGAAGTTGGGCGACTCCATGGAGAGCTGGTTGGAATAGTCCGAGGCGAAGTGACCGGGGTCCAGGCCCATGGGTTCAAAGGGCTGTGCCTCGAGGAAGGAGGGGGGCTGGGGCAGCAGGGAGGCCTGGGGCAGGAACTCCATCTCGCCCCCCTTGCCCAGCCCTGCTCCCAGCTTGCCCCCATCCAAACCCTTGCTGCTCTCCTCGCCCGTGGGCGACGTCTGGCGGCTGCCCGTCCTGCACGGGGGAAGAGCACTCGATGGATGCATAGGCCTAAGTGCCATGCTTGATGGAGGCAAAGGTGGAAATGCCATGCTTGATGGAGGCAAGGGCATAAGCGCTGCACTTGGAGGCAGAGGTGGAAATGGTGAGCTTGATGGAGGCATAGGTACAAGCACTTCGCTTCTTGGAGGCAAAAGCGCAAATGCCGTGCTACATGGAGGCAAAGGTAATGGAAATGCCGTGTTACATGGAGGCAAAGGTGGAAATGCCGCACTAGGTGGTGGCAGAGGTGGAAATGCCGCATACAGGTAGGTACTGGCAGCCGCAGCCAGTTTTGCTGGGAAAGGTGCCTGCAGGCTAAAAATTCCTGATTTACCCCGTGATGTTTATATATTTAAAATGAAAATTTTCGCACCAAAACTATGTGCAAAATAAAGTTTCAACCTTCATCTGTCGTTCTGTGTTGTTTTTTATGTTGTCTGTGATCTGTGGTACTTGTGCGAATGCACTAAAAGTACTAGATGAAACACAAAATAACGCTTCGCGTCATCAGTTGGAATGGCGTCTTTCACCGAGCATATTTACAGTGTGTTAGAAACAATACCATTCGCGCCGTCAAGAAACCCATTCCAAGTATGCGAATTACTGAGTCAGCAAGACGAAGCTCCACAGTTTATTCTCGTATAAATATTTTTCCAAAATAAAGCGATTAAGTTAAAGAAAATTCTATCTGAAAATATGTCTAATTTTCAAAAGCTCATATCTCTGGAACTACTCAACGGATTATATACAATAAAGATGGAAATTAAAGCTCATTTTATGCCGAATTTAACAATATACGAAACGTGTCGGACAAATGAATGCTCGCGCAGCGCGAGCCAATCGGAGACTAGTACTCTCAGCGCATTGGTACGCATCATGGCGGACTCAGTATACGAGCGGTTGTGGCAAATCGGAGTTATTTGTTTGCAGCATCAAGTCTAGTCTTGATAAGTAGCCTAATTCGATGTCTAAACTCATTAAGTTACCAGTACTGCAAGTTATGTGTGTTGTGTATATGTGCATTCGAAGTGTATCGTATTTTTCTTTCTGCTGATTGTTATCATCAAAATATTATGACAGGAATGTCTGTATGTTATAAACAACATAAATAAGTGTTTTGTTGAATTTTAGCAGGGTGTTCGAAAACAAAAATCGATGTCTATCATAGACCGAAGTGCGATCCCATATCGAATAGCCATGTGTTTGGATGTATACACACACGTGCCAATAACATCTGATTCTCATCTCTGAGGTACGAAGCCAAACTGCTGACATGTTAAAAAAATATTAATGACCTTTTATAGAAATGCAATGCTATTTTATTTTTCTGTTTTATTTTAGACTATGCACAATTCCAGCGACGAGCTCTCTCTCTCTCTCTCTCCCACTCACACACACACACACACATGCACGCACACACACACACACACACACACACACACACACACTACACTTGAAACGAAGGTCCAATTTCTATTTCAGCAAACTAGAGTTTCTTCTTGGACAGCTATGGAGCAATAGCATTTCATCCAAAGGAAGAGTAGAAGAGGGACATTGTGTCATAAACATGCCAAATAAAACATCCACATGAAAAAAATCATCAATACAATAGGCACATATTTCAAGGTTTTCTTGGATGGATGGATGATTGGATGCATGAATAGGTGGATGGATGGATGAATGGATGGTTGGTTGGATGGTTGGTTGAATGGATGGATGGATGGATGGATGGATAGTATGTTATGGCCTATCAGACTTCCTATGCTATATCTATTGTCCACAGAGCCGCAATGTTTTTTTAAATAAAAATTAATTAGCAAGATATTTTGTTAACCTATATTTTAAATCTATGTTAATTTGCAAAGTTCAAACTATTACTGAGCCACATGCAATATTTCATGCTGGTAACTGATATAGTTTTTTAGATAGGAAGATTTTCAGTGAGCCATGCCCCCGCAGAATCACGCCTTATTTGTTACTAAAAATAGACTGGCTAAAAACTATATGCACTTTTCTGGTAAATTTCAGTTCATTTGCAAAGGTAAAACTATAACAAAGCCAGACACCAAATGTTATGCAAGTATCTCGTATAGTTTTTGAGATAATAAGCTTTTAAGTCAAGTACCCTCATAATTTCACTTTTTTCCATCATGCAAATCAGGGTTTTCCTCAAATTGATAACACAATATCTTGAACTGTAAGCTTTTGTGTATCTTGGAAAAAAATAGTGTCAAATTATATGATATAGTCATCAGGTATAATAAGTCTGATGGGGCTCAGTTTAATAGTTTTGGTTCAGCAAACCTTCAAATATGGTCCTCGGTGATGTTTTGCACGTTGAAAATTCTTATTTTGGGCCATATTCAGCACCCTGTTGTACTGGAACTGCATAAAAGAATGGCTTCATTTTGCTTACATGAACTGCCTACAATATATGGATTTGGAATTAGGCAATATATGCTGTGTACCTTGTATGATTAGAGGACTGTTAGGCTGCAAAGTTTGGAAAATATTTAGTATTAATTACTGTACGTTTCGCGTTTCCATATACAGTAAATGCTGTATCTCCAGAACGAATCAAGATAGACACTTCATTTTTGTTTTATTTTAAATCTTTCATCAAGTAGTACAAGCACAACACATAACAAGAAGGGCAAAGCCCATACGACTCACATGCTTGACCTTGACCTTTATATGACCTTGACCTTCAGGTGACCTTCAAGGTCAAGGTCAAACAACTAAACCTACCAATGACAACATACACAAAGAAATGCTTTACACATTTTTCCTACCAAAATACATGTGACCTTGACCCAAGGTCAAGGTCATCCAAGGTCATGCAACACAAAGCTGTTAATTCAAGACATAGGAAGCACAATGGTGCTTATTGGCACTTTCTACCATGAGATATAGTCACTTTTAGTGGTTCACTACCCCATTTTGGTCACATTTCATAAGGGTCAAAGTGACCTTGACCTTGATGATATGTGACCAAATGTGTCTCATGATGAAAGTATAACATGTGCCCCACATAATTATTAAGTTTGAAACAGTTATCTTCCATAGTTCAGGGTCAAGGTCACTTCAAAATATGTATA
>JAWQFJ010010427.1:5000-10000 GCA_034096865.1 Theodoxus fluviatilis
TAGGCTAATGTGAAACGATCCTTCTCCAATGGACAGAAAATAACGGTTCTGTAGGAGATAAAAACAAAGAAGACTTTTTTTTTTACTGAAGATAGCTGTGTCTGTTTGCCTCCGGTCAGGGGCAGGTCACCGAGCAGGTCAGGATGACCCAGACTTGGTGTCACTCCGGGTGTACACATTCATACCTGGGTGGCCATGCCACCCATTCCTGCTGTCTTCCGTTAGCCTGGAGGGCCAGGTCAGGCTTTGTCCAACAAACAGGTGCCCACATCCCCATCTGTTCCGGCCTCCTTCCCACAGCCCCGAGGCATGCAAGACTGTTGCACGGCAACGCTGGCGCGAGAGCCGAGGCAAGAAGGAAGTCAAAGATTGGCACAGGTGCATCAAGCTGAAGTTGTCGCGCTTGCAAAATGAGCATATGATGATTTTGCTCTGTTAGTCGACCATAAAACTCTTAGTCGGCTAATGAATTCGTAAGTGAGAGTGATTGTGTTGAAGTCAAGGTGCGGTGTCATATACAAGGAGCAAAGGGAGAGCTCCAATCCAGAGGTCAACACATCCACCTGGCGGTAGCCTCACGTGTCTTTGGGAAGGATGCTTGCCTTACATCATCGCTTTATCTCTAATGAAAACCGGGTAACTAGGCACCGCACTGCAGCAACTAGGGATGAAAGTCTCCGATCAAAATGGCCAATAATTTGGAAATGAACACACATCTTGTATTAATACAAGACAAAAAAGTAGATGTGTGGTTTTTACAAAGTGGTAGGCTAGTACACTTTTGCAGAATGTTCGAAAGGATTAAATATTTGGTCATCTGGATATTGGTGTTGAACCCCGCACAACTGATCTCATTCTACAGTTGTATTCTGTCATTTTTAGAGGAACCTCCTCTATTCCTCTATCGGTAGGAGCATTCCTCACTGAAACATGCCCACTTTCATAGAGGCTTCACTCTTCCTACGGTGCACAAGACAGCAGCAGAACAAGTGACCTAACCTCTGACGAAAGTTCTGGCTCGGTATTGTTCTCCGTGGCCTTGGTGATGGTTTTGAATGAAAACAATTGCTCAGACGGCACTAAATTATCTCCTGAGCTTGGACCGCACAGTCCTGTAGCCTCTACTGGTGTGCAGCTTGTAAGCGTTTGTTCTGGCGTATTTTTCAGTAGTACCAGGGTCCTGTGAAAATGGAAGCAACAAGGCCTGCATCGCTCGAAGTTTGTTTCAACGACTTTCATTTCAGCGTGCATGATTGGCTTGCGGAGAAATGCGACCACACCAGACAGACGTCTAGGTCGTGACCTTTGGTGGGCGTAGTCTTGAAAGCTTCTGCCCATTAGAGGATAACGTTTACAGTCTCACCTGCTTCACAAAGTCTGCGAATTATTCACTCATCGACGTATTTGCGTGAAGGTGTCAGCAGGAGAAATATTTCAACCGTACATTTTCACAAACGGCACTAGATTTACAATTAAATCTGCTACGTCTGAAAGGAGTTTATTTCAGATACCTGAACATTTGCCAGGGTGAATATTCCCAATGCAGAGTCAATCAAACGCTTCAAAGCACACGAAACTTTATGGCCAAAGTAGAACACTCGTCTGACATGTTGAAATCGGTCAGGATGAGTCCATCTGAAATTGGATTCAAAGTTATATCTCCAGTTTGCTTACACTGTGTTGGTAGACTTGGAACATTAATTGATTCTTGGGAAGCGGATCAACACAGAGCCACTCGGGCGTCATGGGGGAGTTCAGTCAGAAATAAGTTTTCCACAACTTTGCGGTGGGAATTTATGGGAGGGATTTGGTATAGATCAACTCGTACATTTGGCCAACAGAACACTTGCACTGACGCTCAGTATTAAAGTACAAAAAAATCCTGACAATGGCTGGACGTAGAGATGTAATAGGAAACTTTGCTTTTATCCTCGTGCATCCCCATCGCGTTGGTTGAGATTCTGGCTATCCGGAAGTCGCCCTGTCCATAACGTTGTAGCTGGTCCTCCGCAAGATTCTCTCTCTCTCTATCTCTCTCTCTCTCTCTCTCTCTCTCTCCCTCTCTCTCTCTCTCTCTCTCCGAAGTCAAAGATGACATTTTCCCACAAAGTTATATCATACATTTGGATTTTCCAATGCTGCCAAGACACAGACGTAGGCATTCACAGCCAGCAGAAATGCCAGGTAATGGAGCTTCGGGGATATGAGAGCGAGACAGTCAGAACACCAGAGATTTAAAACGGTATGAATGTCTGAGAGATCATCCGCGCAATGAATGCTAGAAGCTAGATGCCTCTCTATAGTGATTCATGTCGTAGGCTAATTTAGAGTTTTGTATGAAAACACCGAGGTTACTGTTTATATTGCATCCGCGTCACGTTTGACTTTTGGCCTCGACTGCTCACCCTTGACCCCAGTCTGGAACAAGTCGCCGTGGATGGCTGGGCTTATAGGGAAAAGAAGGCTGGAATATGCAGTGACTCATGGAGGAGAAGTCAAAACGTGAGTCCCTGCATGTTGGGGACCCATGCCTCGATCGTTAACAGTCGCTACGTGGTTGTAGGAAGACAAGGCGGGAAAAGTGAAGGAAAAAATGATGCAGACATGATTAAGGTGAACAGTGTAAAATGACTGACGTGTGGTAAGGTGAACTAAAGTAATGCAAGTTAGGTGAGCTGAAGGAAGACAGGTTTTCTGAATTTCCCTGAGCTTTCATGGAAGGAGTTGAGACGGAATTACAAAGCGTTGGACATAGAAGAACATCTGCTATTTGACGACGAATTGCAGTGGATGAAATTATGTACTCATCGTTAAACAACAAAGACGCAGATTCCTTTAATTAAATTGCTAAATACCTGCATGTCTCCTAAACATAAAAATATTTGTAAAAATTTTGTACAATGCCTTTTATATTCAATTGTCTTCTTTACCAAGTGTTTCACGCTTCTTGTATGTTTGTTATGGCGTCTACCATCATCATCAGAATAGAAGACATCCGCATGCCCTAGGGTAGGAGGAATAGGGGTCGCCCATGAAAGCGTTTCAAGGACAGCTTGAAAGACAGCCCGAGGTGATGGTCTCAGACCAGGAGAGCTGGTGCCATCGACTTTGGACAGACCCCAGTGGCATACTCAAGCGATCGATAGACACCTCCAGAGAAAGAGAGAGAATGAGAGAGAGAGAGAAAGAGAGAGAGAAAGAGAGAGAGAGAGGGAGAGAGAGAGACACACACACGCAGAGAGAGAGAGAAACAGAAGGAGACAGACAGAGAGAGAGACAGGGACATAGAGAGAGACAGAGAGATACAAAGACAGAGAAATACAGCGACAGACACGCACAGACAGATGAAGATAAAGACAGAGACTCAGACAGATATAGAAAGCGAGCGAGAGAGAGAGAAAGAGAGAGAGAAAGAGAGAGATAGGCAGAGAGAAAGATAAAGACAGAAAGACAAAGACAGAGAAATAATAATGATAATAATAATAATAAAGTTTATTTATACAGCGCATTTTCGTATACTTGCTCAAAGCGCTTTGCAGGCATGAAATACATGAAACATATTAATAATGCCAAACACAAGTAAAGCAAACTCAAGCACAGTACACATACAATGCATAAGCACCCACGTAGACCAAGCCCCAAGCAACAAAACACAGCAACAACTTGACACAGGAGAAACCAATAAACCAATAAGACACGGCACACGTACATGGCATCAACACACAAGCCAAACAATAACAGGACCAACCACAGGCCCACATATAAAGCACGGTAAGGATAATAGAGATACATAGAAAGAAAGAGACAGACAGACAAACAGAGAGAAAGAGAGAGAAAGATAGAGATATAAAGAGAGACAGAGAGGAAGAGAGACAGAGAAACACAGAAAGAGAGAGACAGAGAGAAACAGAGAGAGAAAGAGACAGAGAGAAAGAGAGACAAAGAGAGACATATAGAGACAGAGAGAGAAGAGAGAGACACAGAGCGAGAAAGAGAGAGAGAGACAGAGACAGAGAAAGAGAGAGAAAGAGAGTGAGAAAGAGAGAGACAGAGCGAGAAAGAGATATAAGAGAGACAAAGAGAAAGAGAGAGAGAGAAAGAAAGAAACAGAAAGAAAGAGAGAGAGAAAGAGAGAAAGAAAGACAGAAAGAAAGAGAGACGGAGAGAAAGAGAGAGAGAGAAAAAGAGAGAGAGAGAGAACGAAAAAGAGAGATAGAGAGAACGAGAAAGAGAGAGAGACCGAAAGAGAAAGAGAAAGATACAGAGAGAAACAGAGAGAAAGAGAGACAGAGAGACAGAGAGAAAGAGAAAGATAATGGGAGAGAGAAAGAGAGAGAGAGAAAAAAATAGAAAGAGAGAGAGAAAAACAGGGAGAGAAAGAAAGACAGAGAGAAAGAGAAGAGGAAAGAGAGAAAGAGAGAGCGAGAAAGAGAAAGAGAGACAGAGAGAAAGAGAGAGATAAAGAGAGAAAGAAAGAGAGAAAAAAAGAGAAAAACAGAGCAAGAAAGAGAAAAACAGAGAAAGATAGAAATAGAGAGAGAAAGAAAGGCACCGAGAAAGAGATACACAGAGAGAGAGAAAGAGAGACAGAGAGAAAGAGACAGAGAGGGAGAAAGTGAAACACCGAACGAAAAGGAGAAAGAGAGACAGAGAGAAAGAGAAAAAGAAAAAGACAGAGAGACAGATAGACAGAGAAAAAGAGAAAGAGAGAGAAAGAGAGAGAAAGAGAGAGAAGAGAGAGAAAGATAAAGAGAGAGACAGATAGAAAGAGAGACAGAGAGACAGAGAGAAAGAAAGACTGAGAGAGATAGAAAGACAGAGAGGAAGAGAGATGGAGAGAGAGAAAGAGAGAGCGAAAGAGAGAAAGAGAGAGAGAGAAAGGCGGCATGTAATTGCGTCAGTCCTGGCAACGTCAATGGAGATCCTGCGCCTCATTTGTTTCTTCCTGAGCCCGTGGGCATTGGGCCTGCAGAGTCACCCCTATCCCACAGACAGATAGC
>JAWQFJ010010435.1:5000-55000 GCA_034096865.1 Theodoxus fluviatilis
GCCTTGTCATCATACACCATCATGCCACATTTGGTGTTGATAGACTTAATAGTCTCCGAGAAAAATCCAACGTTTAAGTTTTTTATGGACGCCCGCCCGGACGGACGGACGGACGGACGGACGGACGGACGGACGGACGACACGGCTCAGTACATAGACTCACTTTTGCTTCGCATGTGAGTCAAAAATCAGTATGTTTCACTGGATATTAGTTTCCTAAATGTGTTTACTCTGATTAACTTGATGTAACTTTTAACGGAACAAAATAATTGCCAAAATTAAACAAGAAGGGCAAAGCCCATACGACTCACATGCTTGACCTTGACCTTTATATGACCTTGACCTTCAGGTGACCTTCAAGGTCAAGGTCAAACAACTAAACCTACCAATGACATCATACACAAAGAAATGCTTTACACATTTTTCCTACCAAAATACATGTGACCTTGACCCAAGGTCAAGGTCATCCAAGGTCATGCAACACAAAGCTGTTAATTCAAGACATAGGAAGCACAATGGTGCTTATTGGCACTTTCTACCATGAGATATAGTCACTTTTAGTGGTTCACTACCCCATTTTGGTCACATTTCATAAGGGTCAAAGTGACCTTGACCTTGATGATATGTGACCAAATGTGTCTCATGATGAAAGTATAACATGTGCCCCACATAATTATTAAGTTTGAAACAGTTATCTTCCATAGTTCAGGGTCAAGGTCACTTCAAAATATGTATACAATCCAACTTTGAAGAGCTCCTGTGACCTTGACCTTGAAGCAAGGTCAACCAAACTGGTATCAAAAGATAGGGCTTGCTTTGACCTATATACCACTTGTAGCTAAGGTCGCCATTCTCAATAACCTGGGAGAAAATTGGGAAAATGTGAAAAATGACTGTTTTTGAGACCACATTTATGGCTCCTGTGACCTTGACCTTGAAGCAAGGTCAAGTCACTATGTATATTTTTTGAGGCCTTGTCATCATACACCATCATGCCACATTTGGTGTTGATAGACTTAATAGTCTCCGAGAAAAATCCAATGTTTAAGTTTTTTACGCCCGGACGGACGGACGGACGGACGCCCGGACGGACGGACGGACGACACGGCTCAGTACATAGACTCACTTTTGCTTCGCATGTGAGTCAAAAAGGGGTTGCCTAATGGCACAAAACAAAGTTTCATTACAACTAAAATCACCGATTATATTAATAACTGACCATTTTTACACTTACAGCTAGTGCTCAAACCTTACGATGCAAACAAAACACACTACGGGGAGTGTCCCGGTCACGCATCAAACTCAAGCTGAAATGGTCGTTGTAACCAACATTTCCGGACACTGTACCCGAGTTTTGAAATCTCGGCCTTACAGTCACGTGACTCGCTCGCCCGGTTAGTTATGCTAAGATCCGGCCGCGTTAATGTATCTGCGTTTGGTGACAAACGTCTTGCTCGGCGATACTGTACTCCATGCACCTTAACGGTCCGCGTGATTCGGGTGTAATCTTAAGCTAAACGACGTTTATAAATGTCCGTTCTCGCGAGAAATGCCGAGATTTGAAACTCTGGTACAGTGTCCGCAAATGTTGGCTACAAGGACCATTTCTACAAAAAACCAAAGATTATAGGTTACTATAATCTTTGAAATAACTCCGAAAGTTACGACAACGCGTCCCCGGCCATACTGTATTTTTAAAAATCAAATTCCTCATTCTCATTTCTTTTAATATGCAGTCTTGCAGATCTGTTAAGAATTGTAACGTCAAGAAAAATAAACAATCAAGAATCCGTCTGTTTATCCTTCGAATATTATGCTGTGCTCTACATTACACACACTCTAGAGAAGATTTCACGGTTTTAGTTTTACACAGCGCTCAACTGATTACTTACGCTGTACACACTCAACTCTCAAGTCTGCACTGGGAACGTGTACGACTCCTCCTAATCGCCGGGACAGAACCGCAAATACAGTAGCTCACAGTGGCCGTGACTGAAAGACTCACTTACCGCACCAGAAGATCCTTGCCGTACACACAGTCGGTTCTTGCTCTTTCTAGACAGACATTTAACAACGTCTTCTATGCGAAGGCTGTGTGTGAACTGTTGGACGCCATGTTGAACTGTTACAAATCGACCTTCACCTTGAAAGAAGCAGCAGGGTCAACTTCCAGACAGCTGGTAGGAGTGACCTCCCAGGAGCGGACGAGGGGGGGAGGGGGTGGGGGGTGGGGGGTTGGGGGTGGGGGGTTCTGGGGTTTCCGGACACCCCCCCCCCACAACAGCAAAAAAATAAAAGTTTTTTTTTGGGTAACAAAATCTGATGCCTGAAACGGGCAATGATCATCATATTGCACCATTTCGCAGCCTTCCCCACCCACCCCCCACCCCCCGCCCGCTTGGAGGTGTCGGTTTAGTGCTTCATAGCCTGCCCCCCCCCCCCCCCCCACGTTCCAACAAAAAAAAGTTAGGAAACACCCCCCCCCCCCCCCCCCCCCCAAAAAAAAAATAAATTGAACTGATCCGCCGCTGCCTCCTCATCAGTGGTCAGTTCGCTACTGCTCAAATGGGATGGGAATTTTCCAGTCCCTCTCACAGCTTTCTGCTGACGAATTCTGAATCCCCCGGACCCTCTTCAGGGGCGGATCAGTTCTCTTTTTTCCCCCTTTTTTTGTGTGTGTTTTCCAAACTTTTTTTTAGGAGGGTGTGTGTATGTGTGTGTGTGTGTGTGTGTGTGTGTGTGTGTGTGTGTGTGTGTGTGTGTGTGTGTGTGTGTGTGTGTGTGTGTGTGTGTGTTTGTGTGTGTGTGTGTGTGTGTGTGTGTGTGTGTGTGTGTGTGTGTGTGTGTGTGTGTGTGTGTGTGTGTGTGTGTGTGTGTGTGTGTGTTTGCGTGTGTTTTACGGCTGTGAAGGCGCGAAGCGCTGAACCGACATCGCAGAGCGCTTATAGTTTCCTAGGGGGTCCGGGGGCATGCTCCCGCAGACAATTTTGAAAACCAGGATGCAAAATGGTGCACTCTGGTGCATTCTGATGATGATCATTGCCAGTTTGGGATCAGAAACACACACACACACACACACACACACACACACACACACACACACACACACTGCAATTTTTTTATTTTTTACTTTTCCTGTTGGAGGGTGGGTGGGTGGGTGTGTGTGTTTGGTAACCCCAGAAACCCCCCCCCCCCCCCTTTGTCCGCCCATGCTCTTGCATCCTGTGACAAGGCAGAAATCGCCTCCCCCCAACCCCTCTCTGCAGCCTTGTTTGCACTTACAGCCTTGACAATCTTGCAATTTTTCTACATGCTACTTGACTGAGGGACCTTTCTTTGTAGAAGGTACAACCCACTGATTGTTATTATCAGGACTGACTTGAATGCCAGACACTTTCAGAGCACTCCTGTGCCTGTTTCGAATTTCTCTAAGTCTGTGTGTAACTTTGCCCTTTGCATGTTTAATCAACTGTTCACAAGCCTTGTCTCTGGATATTTTGAGTGAGACAATCAGCAGGGCATCTACACGTTTGTTCTGCTCTCTACTGAAATAAATGTCTTTCATAATGCGATGGAAGGCTTCTGCATACATATTAGTATTAGAAATACAACCTCGTCGAAAACATGCAGCCCAATATTTGACTTTGTTCTCTGTGAGATTTGTGTTTCTAAAATAATCATGAAATTTTGGAAATTGTTCCTTGGTATATACATGAAATTCAGACAATTTCTTTTGAAACAACCCTTCTTCCAGTTCAGTAGCATGTATAAATATGCATAAAGTTCAACTTGCCTTTCTTTCATCTTTGTCAGGTACCAGAGTACTCAGTTTTTTCTTTCAAGCCTTATCTACATGCCATACATGTACAGTATAACCTCCTGTCAGGTACAGAAAAGACACTACACCATGCATTATAGAAAGAGGGGGCTAGATCACTCATAAATACTTTAAGTTAATATGATAGTCCTCACCTTTGTTAGCTGCTTTCAAGGCTCGCATGAATACTTCAAGTATTTCTGAATCTTCTCGATTGGATAATGCCCATGCTACAGGGATAGCTTCTCCAAAGTCATCAGTTACAAGGATTGTAGTGAGAGGAAATGCATAGTGTGCGGTGGAATGTGTGAGTCAATGAAAAGCATATTACTTGAGAAACACTTCATCATCTCCTTCTGAAACTGTGTTTGAATGCAGAGTAAGAAATATTCCTTGTGCAGGCCAGCAATGCTGTCAATTTCCCCCTGTGGTTTGAAAAAGATTATAGGATTGTCATTTCCCTGTGATAATTCCTCAACCCACAGCTGAACACTTCGGGCATCATTTGAATCCTTTTGAGAGTTAAAAATTAATATTGAACCTGTGTTTTATATTTTGTATATATATTTTCTTGTTATAAGACAATCCCTATCAACTTCTTCAAATTTGTCTCGAATATCACTGATAATTCTGTTTGTTTCCATTCCTGTTGATAATTAAGCTGCAATGAAAGAACGCATGTCATCTGACAATTTCAAATGGCACAATTCTTTCTTGTGCCCAGTATATGTTTGTGATGAGGTGCACCTATTACCATCACCGAGTGTATTGTACATCTACTGTGTTCATGTCATAAGGTGCACCTATCACCAAGTGTATTTTACGCTGCTGTACTCATTATCGCCGCTGCTATCTGTTTCCCTCCCTCCTATCTTCGGCTAATGAACCACTTTCCATAATTACCCCCTCCCCGTCCTTGCCTGGTCTATTGTTCGTGGCTCCCCTAGCTGTGGGTCCCCGGTCGGTCGTTGTCCGGAACCCACCCACGCACCTCTCTGCCCTCCCCCATCTCCGCTGCTATCTCTTCCCAACCCCCTATCTTCGGCTAATGAACCACTCTCCATAATTACCCCCTCCCCGTCCTTGCCTGGGCTGTGGGCTATTGTTCGCGGTTGCCCTGTGGGTCCCTGTGGGTCGTTGTCCGGAACCCACCCACTCACCTCTCTGCCCTCCCCCCTGTTTCTCTCCATCTACCCCCCTCTCCACTTCCACCGGAAGAGAAGAACTTCCGTTCTTTGTCTGAAAGCCTTCCCCCGGAAGTAAACCCTTCCGGTTCTGCTTTGCTTCTACGTGCATGCCTCCTGATAAATAGAGGCTACGGTGCTTGCTTAGAGAGACCCGATTACACCAGGGTGAGAGACAGACCCATCCCATCTGTGAGAGAGACTTTCACCACCCGGGTCCAGAAGTTGACTTACTAAGAACTTGTACCAACGGCCAATAAAGAGTGGGAAGTAACTCGACTTCGCCCCTGCGTCTTACTTGACTCCAACCTTACCACCGACCACCACACAAATAATGTTCATTGTCTGCACAGTGCCATACAAAACAATACGCACGCCTAAAACTAGCATGATCATGTTCTTCCCTTTGTAAGCCTTTCTCTGGAACCCAATTAGGCCTAATTGATCTCTGGTTCAAAATTCGGACAAACACCTCCCTAAGTACACTAGCTGGTCAGAGCTATTTCACGATAGTTTAAGGGGAATCATAGCTCCCACTCTCGTACACTGGATGAATATATGATTCCGACCAAATACATGAGGAATTTTTGCTGTGATGCGAAAGTTTCATTGAACAATCGCGACAGAAACGGACGGAGAAGGTGCCGTGCACTCAGAGGGTTATCCCCTATAATTACATCAAACCTTGTAGCTTTTCCTTTTTAAAAAAATCCAAGACAAGGCAATTAAAATCTCTTATTCAGAAAATGATGAGTCAAGTACTTGTACGCTCTCAGTATAATCATAGCTCAGGCAATCCTTCCCTGAGTTTACACGGTAATCAGAGACAGGGTTTGGCGAAAAAAGAGATATTTCAAATGTGTATACCACGTTTCCACAGAAAAGTGACATCTCGCTTGATCCCACCTTAAGTCTCTTTCCCCTGAGGACTGAGGATAAGAATTGACTTAACCGCGTCTCTCTTCGCGTTTCGAAAGAAGTTAATAACACGGGAAATCGTGACTTGGCATGCTCTTATTTGAACTTTATGATTAAAATAGTCTTAAATAGCTTATAAATGCTGATAGACCGTGAAACTCTATTTATATACCCATTTCCAAATTCCCCGAGAATCAAAGACACTGTAAGCGTTTCATTCACGGAACGTCTGTATGGAGTTGTCTTTTTCCTATCTCCTTAATTTGTATATTAGTTATTCATAGTCATTCCTACATCTGACACAAGCAGGAGGGAGGGATGGGCGGGGGGGAAAGGGGGGGGGGGGGATGGAGAGAGAGAGAGAGAGAGAGAGAGAGAGAGAGAGAGAGAGAGAGAGAGAGAGAGAGACAGAGAGAGAGAGAGACAGAGAGAGAGACAGAGAGACACAGAGAGAGAGAGACGCAGAGACAGAGACAGAGAGACGCATAGACAGAGAGACACAGAGACACAAAGAGACACACAGAGAGACAGACAGACAGACAGACAGACAGACAGAGAGAGAGAGAGAGAGAGAGAGAGAGAGAGAGAGACACACACACACACAGAGACACACAGAGACAGAGAGAGAGACAGAGAGAGAGAGAGAGAGAGAGAGAGAGAGAGAGAGAAGTGACCGACCGACCACCCGACCGAATGACCTACCGACCGACCGACCGATTGATAAATTGGTTGATTGATTGATTGATTGATTGATTGATTGATTGATTGATTGATTGGTTGGTTGGTTGATCTTTATTTCGACCGACAACCCATCACAATAAAAGCATACCGTTTAAACAAGTCATTAGAATTCAAATGTAGGCCTATATTATATGTATATTCATGTGTATATATTTACATCATCAGCTTTCATATTTAATGGCTAAAATGCAGTGTCAGTTCCAGCCCGTTGTACTAATTTTCATTAAACCAAGTGATATTTACATTCTAAATCAGCGAAATCTGGAACTATACATAGTGTACAAGTCCATGTCATGTTGCCATAACTTGCTAATCTTAGGTCACAAAAAGATGAATATGCATCTACTTATTTTGAAGCAGTTTATGTGCACGACGTTTAAAAGCATAGTAGATAAACATCGATACATTTTGAGTTGACTTTATTTCCTGACCCTCGATCAAACCGGATACATTCATCGCCTCGTATACATACTTTGCAGAAATGTCTTTCTAACCTCCTCATATCTGTGACAATTTAGCAGAAAATGGGTTTCGTCTTCAAATTATTTACATAATGGACAGAGTGTATTGCCATAGTTTTTCTTTCTGGGTCTAACATTTGGCCTGAAGTCATTGCTTCCAAAGTTCTATAAAACGAACAAAAACATATCGGAACTTTTTAACAGTATTAATGTCAGAAAGATGGTTTTCGCATTGCAGTGTGTGTTTAAATGAACGATCTAAAATTATTCTATTACTGCTACAAAGTTCTGCATTCCACTCTAGCTGGTAACAATCACGCAGTCTCAGTTTTAAAAGTAGTAAAAACTGTTTTCATTTATTGCGCCTTCTGTCTGCCAAACATTTATATGCAAAACCATGAGCTGACAAATAATCCCGCATTGATTTTAATCAGTTCATTTCACTTGGCAAATGAACAGTTGACAGCATGAGTAACGCTTGCTTGGGGAGTCTGTCATTCGATATTTTGCGTAGTCTCAACCAAAACGTTACGGCTCGGACAGTTCTCTGTAGCACATAACATTGGAAGATCTTAGGTTTTTCTAGAACATTCAAGAAACATGTGAGAGAGAGATAGAGATAGATAGATAGATAGATAGAGAGAGAGAGAGAGAGAGAGAGAGAGAGAGAGAGAGAGAGAGAGAGAGAGAGAGAGAGGGAGGGATGGATGGATGGTGTTTTACGACATATCAGCCTTTGTAGGCTATTAAAAGGCCACTAAGCACGAAAATCATTAGAGTCGAGTAAAAGTATATCAAGTCACGATGTCCCTATTTATTCGCCTCGTACGAATCGCGTAGGAAGACGCGGTGGATCAATTCTTACCCCGAACCCACAGGGGGAGAGAGGGAGAGAGAGAGAGAGAGAGAGAGAGAGAGAGAGAGAGAGAGAGAGAGAGAGAGAGAGAGAGAGAGAGAGAGAGAGAGAGAGAGAGAGAGAGAGAGAGAGATGAAAAAACCCGAATACAAAGCAGACTGAGGCTTACATACTGAAGCAATAAAAAACAATCGCAGGCAGAAACACAGACGCTGCATGACAAAGGGAGCAAAAAGCAAAATAATCATTTTATGGCGTGTCTTCACGAGCTTCAAATAAAGATTCAAACTCACCTTGCACAGCTTGTTACTTCTTGAGAAATTTCTTTAGTTTTTCCGCCTTCTTTTTTCTTCTCCTGGTCAGCATGACTTTCTTTTTGCTGTGGAAGCCAAGTCTTGCTCAACTGGGCTTTGGTTTTCTGAAGAAAAGTTCATCATCAAAGTGTTTAAATTGTTAAAGACTAGCTCTTTTTTGTGGTGTAGTATCTGCGTTTCCCGTGCCAGCACAACAGTGTTAAGAGAATGTTATTTGCTCTGTAGACGCACATTGCATTTGTCCCAAACTATCGAGACCAAATGTGAATGGATGCTAAAAGGACCGCCGAGCAAAATTATCCCAGAATTTTACCGCAAATGTGATGCTCACGCAACTTTATATATCGACGAAATTGCTAAATGTGTGTGTGTGTGTGTGTGTGTGTGTGTGTGTGCGTGCGCGCGCGCGTGTGTGTATGCGTGCGTGTGAGTGTGTTAGAAATGCCAGCTCTATTGCGCACGGGATAATTTGATGTCTTTGATAATCTTTTAATAAAAACCGCTGGCGCTGAACCTCCAGGTTTTGGCATTAAAAAACACAATAAATCATACAAAAATGTGTCTTTTAGCTTGGGGCCTACACATCACACAACACATGGAGACAGTCACAGACCTACACACCACACAACACATGGAGACAGACAGTCACAGACCTACACACCACATGGAGACAGACAGTCACAGACCTACACACCACAACACATGGAGACAGTCACAGACCTACGCACCACACAACACATGGAGAGAGACAGACACAGACCTACACACCACACAACACATGTAGACAGTTACAGACCTACACACCACAACACATGGAGACAGTCACAGACCTACACACCACAACACATGGAGACAGTCACAGACCTACACACCACACAACACATGGAGAGAGACAGACACAGACCTACACACCACACAACACATGTAGACAGTCACAGACCTACACACCACTACACATGGAGACAGTCACAGACCTACACACCACACATGGAGACAGTCACAGACCTACACACCACAACACATGGAGACAGTCACAGACCTACACACCACAAAACACATGGAGACAGACAGTCACAGACCTACACACCATCTTTGAAGTGCTGCAAGAACAAAACAAAACAAACGAAATGTTTTCCCCCCTTACTCTGATTATTCCTTGTTTCGGAGACGACTGTGATTTTGACTTTTGAGTAGGCCTACACGAACACACAAGCTCGATACAGCCGGCAACAAGCTAGTTCGCCGGGCGGGACAGTGAAATAGATCTAT
Source organism: Theodoxus fluviatilis (assembly GCA_034096865.1). Taxonomy (NCBI): domain Eukaryota; kingdom Metazoa; phylum Mollusca; class Gastropoda; order Cycloneritida; family Neritidae; genus Theodoxus; species Theodoxus fluviatilis. The sequence goes on from JAWQFJ010010435.1 coordinate 14,561, forward strand.
TTCACTCAGAATGTCGATCAATATAGGGCAACGTACTTATTTTTTAAATCAGGGATTGATTAAATCATCATATTTTTGTGACACTGAGACCAGACCATCAAAACAATTAGCACTAGGCCTTGAATCAAATCGTCGTACGAGATCTTACGTTGACTGCAAATGTACAACAGTGCCGCGTGATTGTGTCGACATTCAGCTAGTTCGCTGGGCGATTCCAGGCTTTTAACCAGCGAAGGCAACGATCTAGATGGTACATATACTTTACCGGTTTCACAAATGGAATGAATTTTAAGCCAACACAGCGTAGTATCGCTTTTTTGCGTCTGCTGGTAGACGTTCATCATACGAAGAAGCCAAATGTTGTTTTGTGAACGTAGGAAAAGAGTTTGACTCGATTAGGCTCTTACATCTATTGACTATCTAGGGAGGTGCTTCCGAGTGTACGAAATTCATTATCCTCAAAACTCTACTCGCAAATGACGTCACGTTGTTGATGACGTCACACATTTCGCAATTTGGCCATTCCATGAATGGAGTATTTGGGGAGGCGATGTCGAGTGTACGACCTTAAAAAACCACTTTCTCTTCAAGCCTCGATTCTGAAAATTTGATACATTCAATCGGACCTAACTTCCAGTTAGTGTGCAAAATGTCAAGGAAATCCATCCAGTAGTTTTTGAGAAATCAGCCGTGGAGTCGGGACATACAGACAGACAGACAGACAGACAGGCAGACAGACAGACAGATAAAGTCTGTAGGACCTCCAGTAAACCTGGAGGGATAATTTTGTTTTGTAGCAATAACAGCTGTGTCCATATCGTTATTCGCGTAGCGATCACAGTGACGTCACTGAAAGCAATTCGGGAATGCATAACTTGTCACATGTTGAGGTGCAAGTTAGGGTATGAATTAAACAATTTAGTTGTTTAATAAAATGTGATATCACTATAAAAACATATTACACCCGGGTCGATGACCGGGCATCTCTGCTAGTTGACACATGAAAATAAAGAGGCCATTAAGCACAAAGAACACCAGAACAGTATAGAGTAAACGCGAATCAACTCACAGTGTCCCTAGTTATTCGCCTCTTACGATTCGCGTAGGGTGAAGCGATGGGTCAATTCTTACCCCGAACCCACAGGGGGATATTTACAGGGAAATACTGTGTGAGGTTATACAATTACTATCAAAATTACATATTTTATATGTTATATCCTGCATATGTGAGTCTGACGTATTGTTTTTCTCTTCAGTTTTGCCTACTGCCTTGCATGTAGAATCATATGCACTTAACAACCGTCAAGAAGATTGTAGTATGTGCTGCCTCAAGGAGGGAAATAAAACACAACGAAGGAACAATCAAGTGGGATAAGATAAACACGTGTCATTACGTGTACAGTGTCTAGGAAAGACATGTTAAAATATGTTTTCCCTCAAAAGGTTTGCTGTGTTTTCAACATGAGATATGACTAAGTTCTTGAAATGGACCTGAACTGTTTAAAGAGAAGAGATTCAATGTATTCGTCCTAACGGAAATAGATTGACTCCTGAACTGACCCATTCAAGTGATACATAGTCATACTTACCACTCTATCGAGGGTCATGACAAAAACTTAAAAAACAGCTATAGCCTGCTTATCACACAGCTTATTACCTTGATTTCCTCATCCAAATGGACTATGGTGCCGTGTATGTGCTCAACATAAAGATGTTGAGGCAAGAAGCTCATGGCTGCTGGGAGGCCTTTGCCCTTCACAGACGCATGCGGCCACAGGGAGGGATCCATCACACAGTCTGCCAGTTTACCTCTGACGTCAGCTCCGACAGAAGACAGATACCTGAAAGCAAACTTCTGCAGTGCTTGCAGGAGCATCTCTAGCTGTTTAATCTTATCTTTGGCATCTTCCATCTTGTTTGCTGTCTCATTCAGTTGTTCAAGTGCTTTTGGAGGGACTTCCTTCCTGTATTTTTCTCCCAAGGTTTTCGTCACCATAGATGCTTGAAGCTCCTCAGCAAACTGAAGCAGTCCTGTAATCTGTAGAAGGAGAGAAAACAAAGCTGTTCAAAGTTACCGGGAAGTTTTCATGAGAATATGTTAAAACGACTTCGAAAACGTTGTACATTATCATCTGTGATTATTCAGCATATCAACTGAGTTGATAATAACACCATAGTAAAACTCAGGTGCAGCAAAAGACGTTTGGTTGTCCACGACTTTTTGTTTCTGTTTGCTAGTGCTGGAAAGGATGCAGGACAGATTTTTCTTTCCATGTCACTTCAGGATTGATAATTGCCCGAGACACAACTAAATTATTAATCGAGCACAAGTAGTGAGACACAAATAAATTAGAGGTGCTTTTCTGCTTGATTACCAAAAGGGTGGCAACTAAAGTTGCGTAAGCATCACATTTATAGGAAAATTCTGGGATACAGTTTGCTTGGCCATCTCTTCAGCATTCCTTCTCATAAAATTATGATCGCGACACTTTGGGACAAACAAACTACTTGTACAAAAAGCGACAGCTACGTTAATTTGAACTGAACTTACTTGGCTAAGATTTACTTGTTCCTTCTTCATAAAGCCTTTGATTTCCTGCGGAGGAGTTGACAGCAGTGAAGCCCAATTTTCCAGGTAGGAGACAACACTTGTACTTGGGTCTCCACCAATCCTCACCACAAGACTCAGCATCACCTCCAAGCTGTCCTGCAGCTTCCGAAGATTGGAAGGATTTTGCTTCTGAAGCTCTTTGACACCAGCTTTCAGTTTCTCGTCTGCATCAGTTTGGGGGATTAGCTCGTTTACTTCTTGATGCAGGGTGGCAGAACTTTTGATCAAATCCCCAGAAAAAGCAATGAGAGGAAACTTTTCCCCCATCTCAAGGAGAGGTGTTCCTATCAGCAATTCTCTTCCCCACAACATTTCATAGTGGTAGAAATCAAACTCGATCTCGTGACCTCGTCCATGCAGGGTGCACGTCTGGGAAAAGTTGACATCAAGAAGTTCAAAATGCATCACATCATTGGGCAGCAAGAATTCTAGCTGCTTGACTGCTACACAGCTCTGGTGTTCACTTCGACGAAAGAATCCAAGTGCCGGAGTTTGGGATGCAAGACTGAGTATCAAGGCATCTTTCAGAAATTCGTCCTGCATTTCTGCCAAAGCTTTCAGGACATTCAGAATCATTGATCTGGAATCCATGGCTATGCATTCACATAACAGACTATCATACTGTACCTCCTTCAGCATATCCATGTTTCCGTGGTACACTTCCAGCAAATCACTCTGTTTGCATACTTCATTCCATGCGTGTTTCATCGCGTCGAACTTCTTTTCCACGGAGTCTTTTGCTGAATCGTCGAGACCATTGATGTATGCGGCAACTTTGATTCGCTCACATTCTTCTCTGTCGAATCGGTAGCTAATGGCCTTCACTGTGTACACATGCCAGGCGACAATGGGATGCAGGTACCGAAGAACAGAAATCTGGGGTTGCTTTGACAAAACAAGTCCAACTAGGGGGAAGTTTTCCTGCATAGAGGGTTGAAGGAGATACTCGTTTTTCATTTTTTCCACATCAGGAGTGTTTGTCTCCCTGAATAGTCTTTGCCAGAGGGACTTGGATATCTGCTGTTCCTCATTCTGTGTAGGTGCCGCCTTATCAACTTCTTCAACTTCTTCCTCAAAGACAACCCCGAAACCTTGATCATGAAGTCGAAGGGAGCTCTCCGTCACATCGACCTGCAGGATGGAGAATCGTTTTGTGATGTAAGCATCCACGAGATTAGTAAAGTTGCTTTCAAAGTCATCTTGGGCTGTTTTACTTTCCGGCTGTGGCAGCTTCAGGAGATCTTCCACTAGAATGTGTAAGGACCTTGCAAGAGAAGCGTGACCCATCTGCACGAGTGACTGAAGAACCCTCCAGTGCGTTCGGATATGTTCATCCAGGTAATCAATCAAGCCGGTGTTTGATGGCAGATTCATGAACTGCCGGAGGTCACTTTCAGTGCAGTTTCCAAGGGCCAGGGATCCTAGGAAGCATCCATGAATCATCAGCTGCAGAATTCTGAATGAGCACGGCGACATCTTCCTGACAGTGATGGATGGATCTTGAAGGTCTCTGATATCCGACCACTTGTATCCTAATTGTTCTGTTTCATCAGAATTTCTCTCAGACATGTTTGCCCTTTGTGAGGATACAATGCTCAAACAGACGTTTTGGGCCTTTTCCACTTCAAATATCTTGGCACAAGAAGAACATTTTCTCTCGTCGTTGTCTCCGATGAAGGCGTTGCAAACCCCACACTTGCATACAGCGATGGAGGCATTCTGCTCACGAAACTTCGCTGCAAGGAATCCTACTGGCGGGAACCTCCCATCCATTTCTGTGGTTCCTGGTAGGAGGCCCCTGCTCAGGTCTCTTGGATTTTCAAGACATTTAAGGAAAAACGCATTCTTTACGCTGCCTTCATCCTTGTTCAGACTGAAAGCTGTGAGGCTCACAATGATGTGCAAGACTATTGAGACAAGTTGAAAATCTTTCTCTTTCATGTGTTCCATCACTGCAAATTTGCCAACAGTATTGTCCCCGTGAAAGAACTTCAGCACTTTCCTGACATTTCCCGGCAAGAAATCTTTGGCCGTGCTCACAAACGTGCTGAGAGACTGTCTTTCAGTGTCTGACAGACTTCGGTATGACTTTGGCAAGTAATATTTCTCACATATGTAGGCAAGGTCCATGAAGGCTTCTCTTTCATCGACTTTGGTTGCCTGAAACTGTGCCTTCAATTTCGTGACGTCTGGCCCTCCTGATCTGAGAAACTGAGCTGCTCTCGATTTTTCCAGGCCGTCTTTGAGGCGGCAACTGAAAGGGACGAGGTCTAGAGCCGTCCCCTTCTTGTCGTCTGTCAAGCGACGCAGGAAGCCGATTTGTTCTTTGAACGCGTCAGGGATGGAACGGAAAGTTTGCATTCCTCCTCCACCGAGGATGACTTTAATGAAATATCTCTGCAAAGGATTGAGTATTTCCTTCTGTTCTGGGTGTAAATTTAAAACACCATCCAGTCTGCTGATGGCCGCTGATGTATGTGATGGGAATTCTTGGGAAAGTACTGCTTTGCCAAGGAGAGTCATGAACCTTTTGAGGACGGCAACAGCCATGGCCATCCTAAGTGAGAATTTCAAGTTTCTGATACATGCACAGCAGTCAAAAATGACATCCAATACAACATTATCATCTAATTCTCGGTTCTCATCTTTGATGAAAAATGTGTCACCCTCGAGAAAAAAATGCTGCAGAACATCAGAACACATGCATAGCATGTGGCACGGTGTTTCCATCACCTGCGTTGGCGACTTGTCTTGTCCAAGATTCTGCAAGCACTGATCGATCTGTTGCAAAATGGGAGTGTCTGAAATTAGTTCATGGTCTTCTTTGGTGACTATTTCAAGTACCTGAGATGAAGTCAGAGCCTTCAAAAATGCAAGGTGCAGCGTTGGAGCAAGAAAAATCTGTCCATGGTACTGCGATTGTTGTGTGACAAGGGACTGCATGACCATGGAAAATCCTGAGGAGGAATCCGCTTTCAGATTTTCCATTAGGCAGCTTGTGATGTAGGTTGAAAACAGCTGTTGGACACTGGTGCTCTGCCTTTCATTCACCAGTTTCACAAAAAAATTAAAAACATGATTTGAATCAACTTTGCGCTCTTTTCTGAGTATTTCTCCAAGACTGAGTAGATGCTGCCGAAGCTCTGCTGGACGGACTATAGAATGTTGGCCCAGGTAGGACACCAAATCCATAGCTACACCGAGACACTTGGCACTTTGAGATGTTGTTGTGACCCTTTCAGCAAGACAAAGAACTGTGCTCACAGTGTGGTGCCATTTCAAAACGGCTGTGCCGCTGCGGGAAATTCTTGATTCCTGAGGCAGAAGTTCATAACACATGGTGTCAACATGCTCAGAGGTAACACGGGTGACTTCAGATATGTGCGTGTAGCTTTCAGATGTGGTAGCATCAATTGCACTTTCTCTTATGTTTCCTTCTAACAGTTCCTTTAGATGCGTGTCTCGGTCAGTCAGAGAGCAGCAGGCTTTGATCAGGTCCAGTTCAGGGATAATGGTTTCTTCATGAAACCAGAATGAGCAATGGAGCTGGACAACAGCCTCGGGGAAAGTAAGGTCCTCTATGCGTCCTATGTATCTTGACAACACTTTTCGATGTAATTCACGCATTGAAAGTGGATATGGATTCAAAGCAATTTCAATGAAATCATGCTTGTAATCTTTGATCTCAGCCTTGTTTAAAGATGGATTGACAATCATTTCTCCACCTTCTTGGCATATGCGTGAAGAAAATTGAGCACATAGTTTCACCGAGTCTGAAAGTGTGCAAGTGTCCTCTTTTGTTTCATTTTCATCTTCATTTGCCATTGAATGTTGTGCGGCTTTGAACATATCCTTGAGCCTTTCGACTCTGCTGAACAGCACTCGGCTGAATGGATGGTGCAAATCTTCAAGAATGGTCTGGCATTTGTAGCAGCCAGGTCCAACTGGGGCTTTCAGATCGGAAATGTTCACAGTTGCCGGGTCCCTCCCAAACTTCATCCACAGTTGTTTCTTTGCAGCACTTTCTGCAGAACATGTCGTGAGAGCATCCCAGGCATTGGCCTCCTCTATCCTAAAAATGAATGCAGCGAGAAGGTGTTGAAAAGATTTTTCAACTTCTTGCTCAAGTGCATTTAGAAAAGCTGAACATTCATGCAGGATCGTCTTGTTGCAAGCAACATCCTGTTGCCAATCCGTTTTTTGTGTGAACTCATGACGCTGAATCCACGTTGAGATGCACTCTTCCAAATATTTCTTTATACCAGAATCAACTCTAATTGCTCCGACAATCCTCTCAAAGCTTGAGGGAGATCTTTCTCTGTACACATAGTTGATTCTACTGAAGCCCCAGAGAATGTGTCGCTTCTCAAACTTCTCAACATCCTCTCTCATTTCTACCAAGTCGGTAATTGAACGCTCAAGAAACTGTCCCAGAGTAGTGACTGGTTCACCCAAAACATCAAGGAAGGTGAGGCTCCATCCCATGAGGAAATTGAGGACTGCAAGAGATTGACAAGGTCTTGACCTTTCGATGTGAATGAGAAGCAGCATGTGTTTTCTTCTTGTCATTTCGTTCTCTTCCTTCATGCATTTACGCTTGTGTTTTTCCAGCATAGTTTTCAAAAGAAGGAAATTGGCCATGTCTGAAGTGGCGGAGCATTGCCAGATTATCCATTCCATGGCTGGGTCTGACCAAAACTTCTCCACACGATCCGACAGCATCTTCTCAGAGTTTATGTTGCCAAGTCGTTCTGCCTGGATATTTTCAGCAGACACTTTCTTCAAGCAGGTGGCAACGTTCACATGTGGATTGGAATGTGTCAAGACAATGGACTGTATACCATCCACTGATTTTTGTTGAAACGAATCTATCAACTTCTGAAGCCCCTGATGAATAGGAAGCTGCAAGTACTTTTGTGAAAGAGATTTCCTTTCCTGGATATTTTCTGTGCAGTCTTTTGCGTGAGAGATTCTAAGAATTCCCTCAGGAGTCATCACTCTCAACAACAACTCCTTCCAGTCCTGACTACTGACCTCATCAGTGACATCAAGATCGAGGTATTGTACCAAGGATGGCACGAGGCTTGGCCCATAGATGGGAATCAAATCTTTCAGGTCGAACGGAAGGTCGTCAAACGTGCTGAGTTGTCTCAACCACGTTTCTATTTCCTTGCACATTTCTCGTTCTTTCAGGCTTTGATCATCCTCAAGTGTCAGGCGCTGTTTTTCAAATCTGTTCAAGAATGGGGGATCTGAGAAGTTGAGTTTCCGTTCTTCCATCAACACAATGCACCTGAAATTTGAGTGCACCTGGCAGATTTGGTTGCTATAGGCTCCGAGTGCGATTCGACACGTAGACTTTGAACCAATCCTTGTGTAGTTTTGGTTCAGCATGTCGTACAGACTGCCGTAGATGCCATCCAGATCCTTCAGCACCAGGATTACGTCCTTTTCCATGTAGTGGATGATGTGACTAATGACTCTGTAGCTGTACTCGCCTTTACGGTCTTCCTCAAACTGACTTCCTAAAATGATTTCAAACTCTCTGGTTCCTCTGTGTAAATGAATCTTGAGAATGCTCAGTGCAATGTCACCGTGAGTGATGAGCATGAGGTGTCGAGCAGCTGTGTCTGCTAAATTTTCTCCTACAAGTTCAATGATGTGAACAGACTTGCGCATATCAGTTGCGACGGAGGTAGGGATTCCGTTCTTCTCCAAATGATTCTGGAATATCGAAAACAAATTTCCCATCTCAGCTGGAATACCACCGAAATTTCGCAGGAGTCCTTTCAAAACAACATCAATTGTGTCAACATCATCAACGCTTTGTCTCGCAATGCATTTCACAAGAGAATAGTAGTCTCTTAGGCCATGAAAATTCTCGATGGAAAGTTGTTGTCTGTAGTCATCATATGCATGGGCAATGGCCTGAAGAACGTTGTCATCCAAAGTGCGCTTTTGATAGACATCGGCAGGAGGGTCTTCCTTCTGAATAGCCTCACTTATGGATTTTCCTGTGAGGAACAGGCCGTATTTGTCCATGTCCGGACGCGAGAGGTGAATTGCTCTGTTCATCTTGGCAGCGTCCAGGGCCCAGTTGGAGACACCCACGACGGCCACGTCAGGCAGCTCCTGGACTCCGGGTTCCAGCAGGCTGTGGAGCACCTTGAGGGGATTGAATCTGGACACCTCGGCCAGCCCAATCTCGTCCAGAATTACAACCGGCAGAACGTCTTCTTGGTTTTTTGAGTCTGGATGCTTGGCCTGCTGTTGTCTGATGGATTCTCTGTACTTCAGCGCCTTATCAAAAACCTTCTGGATACCTTCTGAAGTGGATGACTCAGAACCTTGGTAGCGCACGAAATGGAGCTGGGGAAGTCTTCGGAAATATTCGTGATTTGAGTCTTTGCCCCTGAGACTACTTTTGATGAGTTGTAGCGACAGAGACTTGCTGCATCCTGGTTTTCCGACTAGGAATACTGGCATTCGATTCAAGATGCAAGTGAGCACGATGAAAACATTTTCCTGGAGTGCTGTGTTTCTCGCGATGCCTGGTGGCATATCCATCATGTCAAGAATGCATTTCTGCTCCCTGTGGATAATGTTTTCAAAGATGAATTTATTGGACATTTCTTTCCACACTCTTTGAAAAATGCTTGCCAGCTCCTGTCGATATTGGCTTCTTCTCTCGCTGCAAGACAGTCTGCTATGGTAAACGTGTGCCAGAGCCAATACCGTTGCTCTTTTTTCTTTGTCGACATTTCCCACTGATGAGGTGGAGCTTGAGGGCGTCGTTTTGAACCAGTGGTACAGGATTCTGAATCGATTTACATCCCTGAGGCTAACGCAGAAATCGTTGTGTTCAACGTTGCGAATGAAACGTTGCGACATCACGAGTGCCTTGACCAGCGCGTCCTTTTGTTCAGGAGAACAGAGATCTCCAACCATTCTCTCGATGTACACTGCTTCATCTGAATTCTCTCCCGAGCTAAGAGTTCCATAATCCCACACATAATCCACCATTGTTTCCGGCAAGGGATGGACTCTGTATACGAGCTTGGATTGTTCATCATCCTTCACTTTATTCTCCAAACCGGCAGTCCGAATGGCTGCTTTGTCCCTAAGCTTGTACGGATTGCAAGCTGCGAGAAGAGCTAAATTCGGTGCAAGAGGCTTTCCAAAGCACTGGTGATGGCAAACAATGTCATTTATGAGCCCCATGTGTTCACAGGTATTGATTTCATCCAGAAAGATCCACCGAGGTTCAGAAATATTTGCAAGTGCTTGTTCATTTTCAGTCATGATAAACTTCATCAGGTCTTCCTCTTCTGTGCCAGCATGAATATTTTTCACCGAGATAAAAATGCTGCATATCTCGGCCAAGTACCGAATGAGGCTGGTTTTTCCACAACCAGTCTCTCCCATGATCACAACAGGTATTCCGTTTTGCACTCTCAAGACTATAAGAATCATCTTCAGAAGATTGTCTGGTGTCAGTGCATACGACTTGCTCAGAGCTTCCAGTTCTTTACTTGGGAGTGAGTCTTGTTTGCTCCTCGCAACCATCTGCAAGATTCTCTGCAATTCGCTTTGTTTCATGTCTCGGAAGTCCGGCAAATTCTTTTTCATCTGAGTTTCAAACAAATCTTTAACATATTCTTGGACCAGTTTCTTGTCCCTGTACAGAGCAGACATGGTTTGTGTATCCTGATTGTGAAATACTATTATGAGATGGTTGCTGTCTGACCATCTAATCATGCTGTCAACCCGTTTGATCATTGCTGTAGCAGTGGCTTCAGGTGCAGTAATTCCAGTCGTAGCTGTATCATCATCCGTGATGCTTCCCTTCATTGCCATGGCAACTGCTTGTTTCACACAGGTTGTCACTGATCTCACGGAAAAATCATGGGCTGTGTCCTCTAATGCTTTTACAAAAGAGTTTCGTATATCACATATTTTTTCATCTCCAACCATAAGTTTTAACCCTCCAACACTCATGAACTGACTGCAGGACAATTTCTTCAACTGGTCTGCCAGGACAGCAATGAAGAGGTGTACAGAAGAGTGGGACATATCAGAGGCAGTTGCTGAGTCTGCCAATGAAAATGTTCTCTGGAGTATGGATCGACATTTATCAGCAGATAAGGGTTTCACGGCGTCTTCTCCCGAGAAGTAAAGGTCTTCACTTCCAGTGTATTTCGCGTCATTCAAGTAGTGGCAAACAACTTGCTCTGCACTGTTGATTTCTTCCGATACGGTAAAGCTTTTAAAATTGTCCCATGCCAGACGGGACCTTCGAAAGCATGGAGTCATTTGGAGGGAATTGAGAAGGATACCGTTGATGGTGTTGGCAATTTCAATCCTGACGTCTGTGGTGGGGAGCACATAGACTCTATCCCTGAATATGACACATCCCAGGATGACAATTTCAAAGATGAGAATGTCAAATTGTCGAGGATCTGAAATCCATCCTAGGTCTATGTGAATGGAGTGATTTGCAGTGAGATTCATTTCCACAAAAGACTTCAACACTTTTCCCTCACTTACATCCCCACTGATGTGCAACGTAACCAGCTGACGCTCTCGGTTCAAGGCTTGGGTTCGAATGACTTCCGTTTTCCCCTGGCCCGGCAGTTCTGAGGAGACCACTCCACGTCTGGCCACAACTCTCTGAAGCAGTGTTCCATAGCTGTCTGGGACATCGGTTGGACATGGTTAATGACCTCGTCAAAGTGATCGAGGAATGGATGACGTCGTGTTCCTCTACATATCATCGCAAAGTATTTGAACTTTTCTTCACAAAACTTGGCAATTCGATCTACAAGTCTGAACTGCAGTTCATTCGGTAATTTTTCCACTTGCACAAGGCAGAACAGCTGCTCTTTCATTTCTTTCCCATCGTCTGTTTTGGCCGCTCCGAGACACCTCAGCAGAAGCAGATCAATCTCCTCCCACGTTGTACTCTCGTGACAGAAGAGCACTTGGTGTGGAAGGGGAAAGGCGTTCGTCGTGTTTCTGTAGAGGGACAACAGAGTTGGAAGTGTCTGAGTGCTTTTCTCATCGAGAGCAGCGATGAAGAGTTCGCCCTCCTTGACAGTGTCCGTCACTTTTGATAATTCGAGTATGTCACCAGGAATGGTTTTTGGAAAAACCTTTGGTTTAAATTCAGCCATATCTGATATGTGCTGCAGTGCTATTCCAACAGCTTTGAAAGCATCTGCTTTCTCTCGACATTCACACGAAAACCTTTTCCTTGCTGTTTCAGCTGCAATGTATGTTTTGCCTACTCTGCTTCTATCTTCCCCTGTACCAAACCCGGCCAATTTCAACAGCTGTATGCATTCCTCGCTGTTTGTCTTTCCGTCTTTGAAAAAGGACCACAAAGTCCAGATTTGATGAGGGAAAAAGAAGTTCAATTTGGGATAAGTTTCTCTCCAAATTTTAACATTTGCATTCCACTCCTGCAATTTTTTAGTCAGTGCTTTCAATTCAGAAGGCAAATCATTTGTTGTGATTCTCCTCGTGACTTTATCCAAATAATCAGGATGACCTGCCCGCCACAGATTCTCCATTGCCTGTTTAATGCCACAGGTATTCTCTATGCAGACAACAAATCTGTCAAAATCTGCCTTGTCCTTTTCTGGTTTAGGCAGTGCTGGTTCCTCTTTGCTCACCGAATGCGTCATTAGAAGAGCCCGGCTTTTGTGTTCAACCAAACTTTCTAGTGTCTGGGACCTTTTTTCACCTTTACAGTCATACAACAACTTGCAGCAGCAATGACCTTCTGCAGAAATAAACTCCAAGCAGGACGAGTTGTCATCGCAAAATACCCTAACAACGTCCCTAGTGATCTCATTCTTGCTTGCCATGCTTAAGAAGAAGTTCTTTAAGCCATTGAGGTTGGTGGAGCAGTCGTGAATTTTATCAACCAGGTGAGAAAATTCATCAATGCAGCCTCGAAGCTTTTGAACTGTTGCTGCAGCCTGACGTCTTGGTGCCCCATCCTGGAAGATTCTTTGGACAAAACTTTGAACTTGTATGAAATTGGATACTGTAGACACGTGAACAAACTGTTCAGTATCTTCCTCAACTGCTTCAATCCAGTCCCTCAAATCATCACCACGGATGTCTGTTTGAAGAAATGTCACGACAGCATGGCCCTTAACAAGCTCACTGATGACTTCAATGTGGGAATTTTTCAGTTCATGCAAGTGAAGCCCCTGCAAAGTTTTCCCGGCCTCTGTAACTTCATGCAGTTGCCTGTCTGGTGCTTTCAGGTCCATTCCAACAAAGTTTTCAAGAGCAGCAACTGATTCGTCATTCGCTGATGTCTCACAGCCAACAAGAGCAAGAACATGCAATACTGCATCATAATCTTTCTGTCGACGCACGAGGACGAGGCCAATCCGAGAATCAGCATTCAACTTTCTCTTGAACACTTTTTCACTTGTTTCCATTTCCAACTCGATGTCAGTTGTACGTAAAATATCAATATCCTCTAACGCAACGTCCTTGCCATCAAAGAGGGGTTGCCATAAGCCTCTGTATAATGCGATGCCTTTTTGAAGCTGCAGGCAGACGAAAGAAGCACTTAGCTCTCCGCTTATGTGTGGATCTTTGAAAAGTCCTTTTGTGAGACTCTGAAACACTGTGGATGTCGACAATACACTCAGATCTGCAAATTCATCTCTATGGTCATGAAAACTTGTGAAAAGGTCATTTTGCAGTAAGTTGGCCATTTGCGCCTTTTTGTCTCCAAGCGTTTCCCGCAGTTTCTGAGAGTTTTTAATTTTTTCAACGACAGAAGGAATACATTGACAGAGCTCCTCTACTTTTTGGACATCTGCAAGCTTCTCCCCAACACGGCATAACTGTTCATAGCAGGACTTCAAACAGTCATATAAATTCAAGTTGTCTGCTGCAGCCATTTTCAACACTTCCTCAATGCGTCTTTTTTCACCGATGAGTTTCCTTGCGTCGTGGCGAGAGAGTGTCTTTTTCTTCAAAGCCTGAGAAACAGCCTCGGTCACTTTCAGTGCAGTCTGAACAGCTGCATGCTCATGAACTTCTTTAGCACACTTTCCCGTCGCTCTCCAAATTAGGCGCCAAAGGTCAAAATTGCCTACGAATCTGATGAAACTGTCCGCATCACTCAGATTCCTGAAGAGTTCGAAATTGCTGATGCATTCAGAGATGAGATCAGCTTGAAACCTGAAAAATGTGAATTGTTGACGAAAATGTTGTGATCACTTTCTCAAGAACTTGAAAGAGATATGTAGCACTGAGTTTTTTAAATCAGATTGATGCAATTTAACTAAATACGTATATACTAAGACCGCGCACTCCGTTAATTTTAGCGAGATTTCCATCACAACGACTTCCTATTCGCGGCATTCTTGACAGTATGTTGTGTCGTCTCTCTCACCGTGCGTGCGTGTGTGTGTGTGTGTGTGTGTGTGTGTGTGTGTGTGTGTGTGTGTAAGCGTGTGCGTGCGTGTGTACGTGTGTGTTGTGTGTGTGTATGCGTGTGTGTGCTCGCGAGCGCGTGCATGCGTAAGTGTGAAAGAAAAAAAGTTGGTTTGTGAATGACAGTCTACAAGACATGTATAAGATTTTTAGAATGTTTGTTGACAGATAAGGTGCTACTCTTAAATTCCTCATTCTATTGCTTATGTCACGAGGTGAGAGGACTTGTGTCGTTGAGAAAGCTCCGGTATGTGCGATAATGCTGACTCTCGCGTGCCCCAGCATACTTTCGCAGAGATTCATGCTGTGTTTATAAATACATGTATGTGAGCATCCAGAACAGGCGAGAGAGTGGCCTACTAGAGGTAGGAGCTGCCCTGTCAGTCTGGTTTTATATACGAAGAGAAAGATGGCAAGGGAAATTCAGCTCTTATCTCTATACTCCCTGCGTGTGCCTGCCTCTCTCAAGTCACCATGCGTCATGTTTCTACACTTTAATATTAGACTGGACAGTGCCATACGTGATGATGCACTGCAGATCACGGCAGGCGTAAAACTTTCTCAAGCGTTGTGGATCCTGGAAAATAAAGCGCCGAAGGAACTGTTGGAGACAACCAGACCCAGATCTGTACGGTAATCACTTTGAACTACATGTATATCAATTTCTGTGTTCGACTAAATTTTATTCAAGCTATTTTTGATGTGCCAACCCCCCACCCAGAGTTGCACGAAAACTATTATGCCCCAGGAACGATCTTCCCTTTCTGATTCGGGCTCTCGCACAAAAGAAGAAAAAGCAGAACGGCGCACTCTGGCAGGCGCTTTGAACCGGTTCTGAGATAATTATCTACCCAGCATTTTCTCCACCAGATCATCACATAGAGAAAAAGTACATGGCAAGAAGTTGCGACCTACGAGAATTCATCATTATCGCAGCAAGCAATACGTTAAGAGAATGTCTCCAAAGAATAGGTGCCAAGATCTCAGCATCTTCACGCGGAAATCTGCTTTGACAAAAGAACTGCACAATTTCTTTCCGACGCCAACAGTTAAATTATTTACAGCTGTGCATGGTTGACAGGTAAAATAGAAAATACAGATGGCCAGAAAGTGACAAAGTTATCGCACCTGTCTAGTTTCATGCTTGCCCAAAAGCACACTGCTTGTTTTTTTTTAAAAGCATTTTGTCATTTATTTCAGTTTTCAGAATATTCCCTGTATCAAATGGCTGATTAAAACGGCACGCTGTCCTACCAGAATACTGTCTTGGGTCATCACTACATCTGTGACATACCCAAGAACATTACATGGTGTCAGAAGGATACGTCAAAGCCTATTTCAACAGTGTGTGTGCATATTTCCTACAAAACGAGCCTGCAAAAGGGATATTTCTCCTCAGTCCCACGTGAGTACAAACCCGCCAATGATTTGAATTCTCGATATGGCAAATGCAGTATTGCACGCCCCAGTTATCGACTGGAATGCACCAAACCTCACCGAGCAATGGAAAAAATTCTGACAGCATGCTGAATTGATGTTTCAAGGTCCTCTCAAAAAGGTGGAGAATGAAAGCAAATGCGCATATCTTCTCAAATGGGTAGGAGCGACAGGGAGAGAAATATTCAATTCATTGAATCTCTCAGGCGATGACAGCAACGACATTGACGTTTTGTACACCCACTTCGCCAATCATACCCGCCCAAGAAAGAACTCCGTGTTCTCCAGATATGTCTTTCAAGAGAGAAAACAACAACATGGAGAAACCTTCGAAGCTTTCGTCACAGACCTAAGGAACATGGTAAAAGACTGTGAATATGATAAGCCAGACGACATGGTGAGGGATCGAATTGTCTCAGGCGTAGCTTCACAAGACATTCGTGAGAAACTGCTGCACGAAGGTGATACGCTTACCATGCAAAAAGCTATAGAAATCACCACAACATTTGAAGCTACCAAGAAGCAGCTTGCAAAAATGGCGACAAGTGACACAGTAGATGCACTTCATACACGTAGGAAGGAAAGCACAAAAATACAGCCAAAAAGCCAGACACCTTTCCTTGTCGGAATTGTGGCGATAAACACGGCAGGAAACAGTGCCCTGCGTTCGGAAAGGAATGCTTGTACTGCCACAAGCAAAATCACTTTGCAAGGTGTGCTTCAAGAAGAAGCGAGGGAACCAAAGAAAAATCCACAACGTGGAAGGGGAGAGTGACGAAGAGACCGATACCCACCGACTTGTCATCGACACCGTCGATCATCAGAACAGTCAGCCTAAAACTGCGTATGCGGAGATACAGCTCCAGACAGGCAACGCCGTGCAGTTCAAGCTCGACACAGGTGCCCAGGTCAACGTCCTCCCATTGTCAGCCTACAACAAGCTGAAGAAACCTCCCAGATTGAAGAAATCGTATCAGCAGCTATATGGATACACAGCACAACCACTGGATGTCACAGGATATGTGGACATGAATTGCTCCTACAAGGACAAACAGAAACACTCTAGATTCTATGTGGTGAAAACAGAAGGACACTCACAGCCAATTCTTGGTCTCCAGACATGCCTTGACTTGAACCTGATCCAGCTTATCATGTCTGTGGATTCAGAGGTAGTACCGGCAACCAAAGACACTGTACTGACAGAGTACAAGAAGCTCTTCACTGGTCTAGGATGCCTCGAGGGCGAGGTGAAGATACACCTGAAACCAGATGCAACGCCAGTTGTTCACCCTACTCGCCGTGTACCACACGCTATAAAGGAACAGCTGAAGAAAGACCTAGATGCCATGGTGGAGACAGGAACAGTTGCCAAGGTGACAGAGCCAACAGACTGAGTCAATTCACTAGTAGTTGTGCAGCAAACCCAACGGGAAACTACGTATTTGCCTGGACCCCAGAGACCTCAATTCTGCCATCAAGAGACCGCACTATCCAATGCCAACCCTTGAAGATGCCCTAGCCAAGATGACAGGCGCCAGATTTTTCAGCAAGCTCGACGCAAGATCAGGCTACTGGCAGATGAAGCTAGACACAGATTCCTCCTTCTTGACCACCTTCAACACCCCGTTTGGAAGGTACAGATTCCTGCACCTACCATTTGGACTTGTCAACGCCCAGGACGAATTTCAACGCAAGATTGAAGAAACATTTGAAGGAATACCCGGAGTCACGACCCTCGTGGATGATATCCTTATCACAGGGAAAACACGTGAGGAGCATGACGTGAATCTCAGAGCGGCACTCCAAAGAGCAGAAGAGAAGAATCTGAAATTGAATCCTGACAAGCTCACCATTGCTGCAGAAGAAGTGGAGTACTTCGGACACATCGTGTCTGCCGAAGGTCTGAAACCAGACCCAGCCAAGGTAAAAGCTGTCCAGGAGATGACTGCCCCAGCAAACAAGAAGGAATTGCAGACCATCCTAGGCATGATGACGTATCTAGCAAAATTCGCTCCAAAGCTGTCAGAGACTACTCAACCGATGAGGGAACTACTGAAAGATGAGAATGAATTCTCATGGGAGAGAGAACAGGAAGAGGCACTCCAACAAGCAAAGACCATCATCTCCAGTCAACCAGTACTTGCCTTCTACGATCCTGCAAAACCAGTCACACTCCAGGTAGATGCAAGTAAACATGGTCTCGGAGCTGCGATTTTCCAAGATGACAAACCTGTTGCCTTCGCGTCAAAATCCCTCAACTCCTCAGAGCAGAACTATGCACAAATAGAGAAAGAGCTCTATGCAATTGCTTTCGGATGCAAAAGGTTTCACCAATACATCTTTGGTCACAGAGCAATCGTACAGACAGATCACAAACCCTTAGAAAGCATCACGAAGAAGCCACTAGCAGCAGCACCACCGCGCCTCCAGCGAATGCTACTACAACTACAGAAGTACGACCTAGACATCGCACATGTCCCTGGAAGGAACATACCAATAGCTGACGCACTGTCACGAAACTTCCTTCCAGCAGAACCAGAAGACAGTGAAACTGCTGAAGATATCAACGCATACGTCCACAGTGTCATCGAGAATCTGCCCATCACCGATGAGAAAATGAAGCAAATTCAGAAAGCCACTGCAGAAGACCCTCAACTGCAAGATTTGAAGTCAACCATACAGAATGGATGGCCTGAACTTCGTACGGACTGCAAATCAACCATCAGTGAGTTCTGGAACTTCAGAGATGAACTTTCCTCCATCGATGGAATCATCTTCAAAGGAGAGAAGATACTTATACCACTTGCCATGCGTCCAGAAATAATGAAGAAGATTCACTCCAGCCACCTTGGAATTGAGAAGACAAAGCAACGAGCTAGAGAAATCATTTTCTGGCCAGGAATGACAAAACAGATCCACAACACCGTCGCAGCCTGTACCATCTGTGCCAGTATGAGCCCAGCAAACCCGAAGGAACCACTCCTATCCCACGAGGTACCAACTCGACCGTGGCAGAAGCTTGGCACCAATATCTTCAATTGGCAAGACAGATCCTTCCGGATAACAGTGGACTATTACAGCCGCTACTTCGATATCGATGAGCTTTCCACTACGACAGCCATATCCATAATCATAAAGCTATCAGCTCAATTTGCACGCCACGGCATCCCAGAAGTCCTCATCAGTGACAACGGACCACAGTTTGCCTCAGAGGATTTCTCAGACTTTGCTGCAGACTGGGATAGTTTACACTATTTGAGCCGCCGCCTTCAGAGTCACCAGCAATTTACATCTAGACTAATCAAGTTGCCAATAGGGAGGAGAAAGGGGGGAAGGGGAAGGAGGGGCTAAATCCCTACAAAGAATGGTGCCATCTCGGGCAGACGCGACCAGCTGATTGGTTTGACCGGGTCCATCTTACAACTCGTCTATGGGAAGTCCGACCAAAGTGGTGTGTTTGGTCTACTGCGACCACGGCAGCAGCTCCCCTTAACCACCAGGATTCCTCCTCCCCCGACACGGGAAGCAGTGCACGGCCAACACGCTACCCCACCACGTAGGGGAACACGTTTGCTAGGGTCCCAGTTGGTCAAGGAGAGGCGAGTCCAGGCGGAGTCACCTCTCCCTGCCTCCCCCCCCCCCCCCCCACACACACACACAAGCACACACACACCGCGGAGAGATTGGAATTAGCTCTGCGGTGGGGGGGGGGAAGAGGCTATCTCTAAATTTTTAAATTGTGACAAAATAAAGGTAGTTCTCTTGACCGAACACCTTAAAGAAGCATACCATACAAATCTGGGGCTGCTGTTGTTTCTTTCATCCGATCTTTGTCTATAGCAATCTTGTAACCTCTGCTTAACATTTTTTAGGAAGTGCTCCTCATTTCCTACTCCACCATTCAATAATATGTCATCAAAACCTAACTCATACAGAGTATTTTTCATCTAACACATCCAGTTTCTACTTTCAGGGACATTACAGTTTCGAAGCATTACTTAAGTTTGTCTATGTAGCCTATAAAATGGCATTTTGTTCAACGTGAGCCAATGATTTATGGCTCTGATATGTATTAATTATCAGAGGACACCTTCCTAGCTCTCCGTATACTAAATGGTTTGGAGTTCTCACGTCCATCCCATACATTTCTCTCTCTCTGTCGCATGATAGCGACAAGATAGGGTGAGAAAGTGTACATAGGGGTTTGGTCTCGGGCAGCACCGCTGTCCGAACTTTTTAGGAATGCGCTGTCGCACCAAAAACTGGTAACAAAGCCAAAACCTTGTCTCTTGTTGCTGATTGGGGTTGACACAGAGGGAGGCTAGGGGTGTCGAGATTCGATATTGGGGGGATGGACCCCCAAAGGGTGAACATGAGTGAAGCATGTATGATCACGTATGCTTGGCGTCACCACGTGATATAATCGGGTTCTTTTGGTTGGCTAATATGACTTGGGGCGACGGATTGTTAGGCGTTGGGACGCCTCGTGGATTTTTATTCCACGACTGCTGTTTGAGCAGGTTAGACGTGTCCGCGATGGAATCGCGTTTTGGGCTCAGGAGACCCGGGGGTCTGGCTCGAGCGCCAACATCGGGTTGACGAAGGCCCGGGGCCTTTCTCGATGTGAACACTGTCTTTATGTCCGCCATGGGTCTGATGAGGTATGTTGTCATTGTTCTTTGGGTTGAACGTGTAAATACCATTATGAGGGAGGGAACGCCATTTTTCGTCTGACTAAATTATCCCGTGGGGGAAAGGAAGGGGTAAAGTGAATTTTGTGTCTCCTTAATCGCCCTGAGAGATGAGTAATGTCTGTGGGGATGGGAAGAGGGAGAAATTCTATTACCTGTAAATAAGTCGAATATTGGGTTCTCGTTTCTAATGACGTCTGGGTTACGTCTATCGTGTTGGGGTGTGGGGGAGGGCTTGAATGGAGAATATAGCGGTCTAGTGATTAGTCATTCTTGTCTTTCCCAGACCAACCCCGTGCACTCGTACACAAGCGTGCTTGACCGCACGTGGGTGTCGTAACACTCGGTCACGCTCGTGAGAGTCCTGTAGGGGTCAGTTCCAGAGCTACCGAGGGAAAAGGAGTCCTGCCGGAGAGCCACTGGTCACTGGAGTGACCAGTCCTACGGATCAGCAAGGAGGCTGGATCCATGTGTCCTGGGGATACAGGAGAGGGGCGGAAGTACACCTCCCGCCGGTTTCTGCTCGGAGGAATCACCACGACGGAAGGTCGACGGCACGTTGGACCGCGGTCACGTGCGACTGTGGGGCATCTCGACATGAGAACAAGAGGCACGTGAGCGTGAAGGCTCCACGCGACTGCTCGTGTAGGCAGTGTCTAGTGTATTGTCGCCTGTGCTAGAGTAGTGTGTCGTTTTCCCTGGAGCTGAACAAGGACCAGTGGGGTAAGATCACTTTCTCTTATTTTCCACTGAATCCACTAAGGAGACAGGAAGACGGACAATGACTTTCGGCTGATGCCAATTTTATTCTAAGAGCGTTAGGCTCGTTCATCTGAGAGGGAGAGGGACCGTGTTGAACTGTCTCACTGCAAGAGTGGAGGAGGGAGGACGGCGGCGCTAGCCGGTTTGTTGACGTATGATAATCAGGCTACGGTTTCCCCCGCGCGCGCGGCGTGGGTACTGGTTGGCCGAGACATGATAGGCTTCTTCATGAGTTGCCTGGGGCCTTGCCTGTGTGAGGCGAGTAACCCCAGCCCTTGAACTTGTGTGACAGTGGAGGTTGTAGAGTGTACTATATTTCTTTTGGGGTTTTTGGCCATTCTTGGGGGTTGGGATTTATTTTGATTGTTTGTGTCCTTGATTAAACTGTTGTGAAACTTTTCCTCGGATCCCCAGTGTCTTATTTTTGTTGTTGTTTTACTTGTTTGTTTGTCTTTATTACTGAAGGAAGTGGCAACAGGGGTTTTGGATGAAAATCCCCGGGTGGAATCTTTCAAGTTCTTAGAACTGATAATTAAAAGAGCAATCTTTTAATTAAATTCTATACCACCACGCGACACATGCAAAGGCGTGTGGCTTTTCTATTTTATCTCTGCTTGCTAGACCTCATATATCTGAACCGTAACAATGTAGGCTGTATCTGCGAATCAGTCAGAAACAAAAACTGCTGAGTTGCTTTCAATACATGTATACTCTTCTTTTTGCCTTTTGTAGCTGTCTCTTCAAAAGACGCCCCCAGAAATAATGATGAAAATTCCTAAGTATTTGGAACTGTTTATCACTTTTAATCTAGAATTGTGTAGGTACTATCTCTCTCCTTCTGCCAAGTGACCTCCTTTCCGAAAGATCATAACTTTCGTTTTTCTAGTATTAACAATAAGACCAAGCTTTTCTGACACACGTGCAAGACCGTCCAGCTGAATCTGGTCCACTCGGTGTTGTGGATAGTAATGCCACGTCGTCAGCAAATCGTAGTGCAAATATTTCTGAAATTCAAGGCATCATCTGGATGCCGGGTTTGCCATGTGCACATACATAGTCAGCGACACAATTAAAATACATTAAAAACAAGGAGCTGCTGTCCAAGGCACCTTGTTTCACACCGGCCTGGCATGCAAAACATTCAAACATGCTGTGATTCCATCTAACACTGTTACGAAACGCATATTTTCCATTTATTCCTGGTCGTGGTTATAACATATAGTGGGTTGGGAATTAGCTGCCAAGCCATAGTGTATTTTGATATTTGCTGCCAAGCCAGTGTTGATGTTGGGATTGATATGGTGGATGTAGTTTTGGAAGGGAAAACGAACTGTGAACCTTGCTTCCCTTCCAATACAGAAATGAACTTAGTGGAACGTTTGGGAGGTTGTATTATTCACCTTGATTCACGTTCTACCATTGACCAATCTGCAGTGAACTTTTCAGGAAACGGACTAATGAAACTGCTTGGTTATTGTTCAATGGGAGAAGTAGATGACTATATGAACATTTGATTGGTCAATTGATACGAGATCGTGAATCAAGACATCCTAAAACGCTGTGATTGGTTGAGAACGACAGGGAGAATTCTGCCGTTGTATTTAAACCCTTGCTTTCCAATCACGGGTGTGCCCGTAGCAAAACTTTCATCGAGACAGCCCATGTGTAGGACGGCGCCCTGTCTCAAAGGGTTCACGAGGTGGACATGTGTGAAAACTGAAGGAATTTTCGTCCACTGACGGACTAATTCCGAGTGACCCTCCCTTCAAACGTCTATGGATAGACAACGGAAGAAATGGAGGACTGTTCTCACTTTGGACTGCAGAGAGAGACCACGTGCAAGGTATTGCAATTTTCGTACTTGCAACGTTTTCCTCTCCTGAGTGAATTATCTACTGACCACCCTGTGAGGAGAAGTTGTCTCTAGAAACTTCTCCCCACTTCTGAGAAAGCCACCTGCGAGAAATCTCTGACCCCTCGCACCCCGCTCCTCCTTCTCGTCGTCTTGCCTGCCGTCTCGCCTCGCCCCTCCTCGTCGCCGTCTCAACGACGCCTGCCGCCCGCTGCCCGCTTGTCGTCAGACCACACGTTGATGCAAGAGCCCTCCATCTCCGGAATCAAGTGCAAGTCCCGCATCACCCTCCACCACGAGTGTGGGGAAATCTCCACGTTTTCATCACCAGAGGAAATTCTCCAGTTTCGTCGTGTATTGTGCAGTGAGTCCATGAATGGACGTTTCCCCTAATCCTCTCTCCCATCGTGTGTGTGGAATGTCATTCACTGGAAGCGTAGCTCGTTTAGCCGGCTACGGATTGGCTGGACGCCACAACAAGTTGCGTACGTGAGTACTGGTTTACCCATCTTGGCTTGGCAGCCCTCTTAGTTAATTATTTAATTCTGGGGAAGGTTTCTTTTTATTTCCTAATGCGTTTCAGTATCACCATGCCTTCTTATTTATTGTGTTGAAACTTATCACTCTTGACCAATTTGATTATTATTGATTAAAGCTGAATTTGAATTTGATTTGTGCAGCCCAGTCATTCATTTGCGTCCAATCGTCATCCTTGTGCGAATGGTTTTGATTGGAAGGTGCCAAGTAGTACGGAATTCCCTAGACATTTAACGAGCCACAGAAAAGATTAATAATCTTTTAATACTACTTGTGACATTATGGGGGCTCGTCCGGGATAATTGAATGAATATTGGTAAAATATAAGATCTTTTTGTAACTCTATGAGATAAATTCTGAAGCCATATTTATCACTTAGAAATTTTGACCTGCATTGATTGTGTCTTGAGTGAGTGATGTGACCTGACCTGCATTGCTATTTTCACCCTTTGCACGTGATCCATTAGGCGTGAGTGGTTGTTGTGACACGGCCTGACCTTTGCTCTTGTGATCTACCACTTAGTGACGTGCCTGGATGTTGTTGGGTTCCTTAGAAATCGTGCAGTTAGTGCTGTTTGGAGATTTGCTGAGTGTTTTCTAGTTTTTGTGATTGCTGGACTTAGTAACTTTTCGCCATGGCTGAGGGAGGTGAATGGCCAACT
Organism: Theodoxus fluviatilis; assembly: GCA_034096865.1. Lineage (NCBI taxonomy): Eukaryota > Metazoa > Mollusca > Gastropoda > Cycloneritida > Neritidae > Theodoxus > Theodoxus fluviatilis. The sequence continues at coordinate 38,579 of JAWQFJ010010435.1, forward strand.
AGGATAGAGATCCTGGGGTTCGATAAACAAACTTTGGAGTTAACCATTGAGAAGTATGGCGTAGATGTCATTAAAGGTGCTTCAAAAATTGTTATGCAGGATGCTCTGATTAACTTCGTGGAGGCGAAGCGGACTGAGAGTGATGTTGATAAGGAAGATGCTGATTCATTAGAGTTTGTGAGGCTAGTGAATATTTTGCAATGGGGGAGAAAGAAGAATTGCCGACCATTGAGTATATATATTCACTAGATAGGGCAGGATTAGAGTTGCTAATCAAGAAATTTAGTTTGAGTGCAGGAGAAGGTGCTGCTGAAAAGGATTTGCGAGGTATGCTATGCGAGTTCAGCCTTACAAAGAGGAAATTGGAGATAGAGGAGTTCAGGAGAGAGAAAGAGATCACATGCCACAGGTGTTTTAAGATCGGGCACAGGAGACGCGATTGTCAAGTCCGAGGGAGTGGATGGAGGAAGGAAGAACGATGTGTGAGCCAGACACCTAGGAATATCAGATGTTTCAGGTGTAAGAAGATAGGGCACATGGCTCGTGACTGTCCAGGGAGGATAGATGCTGAGAGTAAGGCGTGTGTGGCCTTAGTGGGAGAGAGTGGACCACGTGAGTCTGGTGTAGCTAACCAGCCGGCCTGTCCGGTGAAGGGAAGTGTAGCAAGGCGCGCTAATCCCTATGAGACTCGTGGAAAATTGCGTGTGGGGAGGCAGGAGGTGCCTGTTACTGTGCGTCGTAGTACAGTCTCGGAGATTACATTGGTGCGGTCTTCCGTTATTGCAGACTGGGAAGGATCAGATACTGGGAAGAGAGTTCTGGGGACATGTTTTGGTAGTGGAATTGTGTTGTCATATGTTGACGATAGAAGTTTCTCTATTCCCCTACATGAGGTGAGACTGAGCACGGAAGATTATTGTGGTTATGCAGTAGTTGGCGTGTTGAAACAGATGGGTCCCTCATGGGTGGATGTGATCTTGGGAAATGATTATGGAAAGGATGTGGAAAACCTTGGGATGATGCCTAAGTCTGACTGGAATAGAGCAGAAGGGAGAGGAAGAAAGGTGGATGTCGGTGTGAGGAAGACTGTGTGTGTCTCAGGTGAGACGAGTGAGCCTGTGGTGCTCAGAGTTCCTCAGAGGGAAGAGAGTCGGAAGGGGATTGACAGAGTTCACCCTTATGCGCATGCAAGGCTAGGAGTCTGGTATTTAAGGGATGAGATCGATAGGGATGACGAGTTTCACCCTAGGAGAGTGGTGATGCGTTCCACTCGGAGGTTAGAGTGTGAGTCTGAGAGGGGAGTGGTGATGCGTTCCACTCAGAAGAGTGATCACATAGAAGAGGGAGATCTGATGGAGAGAAAACCCTTTGAGACTCAGGAGAAGTTGGGGATAGGAGAGAAAGAGGTACCTGTCACTGTACTGAGAGACAGTGGAGCAGACGTACATGAGGTGAGATTGGAGACTGAGGATTACAGTGGTCTTGCAGTGGTCGGGGTGTCGGAGAACCTGCGTATCCGGGGAATAGATGTAGTGTTGGGAAATGATTTGGCCTACCAGAAGGTAGTGGACAGTTCGGAAGAGGCTGTACTTGCCCTGGGTAGAGTGAAAGAGCCAATCATGCAAAAGCCTTTCTCTAGTGAGGAGACTGGTTGTGAGGAAAAGGATAGCAGAGTTTTCTCCTGTGCGGCATTGACCCGAGCTGCTAGCAGGAAGAAAGCCACTTTGGACGTAGATTTGGGAACGACGTTCATGTCGTCCGATCTAGTCGATGATCCAGTCAGTGATGAGGGAAAAGAGAGTGAGACTGAATCACTGCCCTCGAGTTCAGAAACAGTGGGAGGGAGATTAGCCCTAGTGGAAGAGCAGAAGTGTGACCCTGATTCTGGCTGTCTGTATGAACAGGCAGAGAAAGAAAACAGAGGTGATGAATCACCTGGGTACCTTCTGAGAGAAGTGTGTGTGACTGAGAAAGAGAAGCAGGATGGAGAGAGAGAGGTGTGTTTGCAGATCAGGGATGTGCCTAGTGTAGTCCCAGATAGCAATAGGTTAGTGTGTACTGACCAGTGTTCAGAGAGCAGCTGCAACGATAGTCTAGCAGTGCCCTTGAAGTTTGAGTCTGAAATAGAGACTGTAGAGTTGTCTCCCTTGAAGGTGCGATATAGTCTGCCAGGACTGCATGCAAGGAAGAGAGTGGTGGAGGAAGAATGCCTGTGCGTGCTTTCTTTCCTGTGTGATTTGCTAGAGGAGGTGAACGCGATCACATGTGCTGTCGAGAGTCAGAGAAAGACTGGACAGCTAGAGAAAAGGTGGTACGATTGGAAGAAGAGAAAGAAAGGGCTGATCTTCCACGGAGGAATGAATGGTGGGAGAGAGTGTGTTGTGTTGAAGGTGTGGATGGTGTTGAAATGTAGTGAGAAACAGTGCTTAGTCTGTAGTGCTGTGTAGGTCAGAATGACCTGCCGAGTATCACTGTTTGGTTTAATTGTGTGTGTGGACCTGTGTGGTCATATGCTTAAGTAGTTTAATTGTCACTCCATGGTGGAGCGGCATGGGGGCTCGAATAGTTTATAGTCTTAATGTGGGAGGACCGCATTAGACGATAGAGGAGTCATGAGCTGTGGTTTCTGGCCATGGATGATAGTTGTTTGAGGTTTCTCCATCGCCAAGATCACGACCCTCTAAGTGTAGTTTGGATATGTAACCGTCTGAACATGGGATTATTTAGCTATGCTAAATTCAGAGGTTATTTTAAGAAGCCTGGAGCTTAGTCTGTTTGTCTTTATGTGGAAAAGTATTGTGGATCTTAGTTTGAGATCTAGTGGATGGTTCCTTGCTGTTGAGCCTTCACAGGTATTGCCATTTTCCCCAGAGGTGGGAAGGGCACGTTTATTTTGTCAGTTGGTTTTTCCAATAGAGCAATCAGTTGTTCCTTATGCTTTAAAGGCACCTTTAGTTTGTTCATTAGTTTTCTCTCTAGGAGAAAAAGACTAAGGTGACTGAGACTATTAAGAGGGAAGCATCACCCCTAGGAGGCTGTCGGGTTGACGGAGATGTCAAAAATAGTTTGAGAGAGGGTCAGGAAATCCTCACTATTTGGCTCTGTACCGATTGACCTAGTAATGAAATAGATTACGTAACCTGGGAGCTTCCCTGTTGTTGTTGTTGTTGTTGTTGGAGAGGATATTGGAGGTGATGTTGTGTTGAATTTTGGTGTTATTCTCACGCGATGGTTTGGTTATTGTGTGACTTAATAACATCCTGTTGTTGATATTGGAGTTGTAGAGGTTTGAGTGGAACTTTTCCATATTAACCCCTTTTGAGTTTGAATTCATTACAGGTATGGAAGCCTTGTGACCTGTTTGTGATTTATTTAAGGGATATGGTGAAATGTCTCCACTTATGCTTGTGTTTAGTTCATGTTGATGAACCTATACGTGAAAAATTTCATGCTATAAAATTTTTCTCGCATAGGGAGGAAGGTATGTTACGAAACGCATATTTTCCATTTATTCCTGGTTGTGGTTATAGCATATAGTGGGTTGGGAATTAGCTGCCAAGCCATAGTGTATTTTGATATTTGCTGCCAAGCCAGTGTTGATGTTGGGATTGATATGGTGGATGTAGTTTTGGAAGGGAAAACGAACTGTGAACCTTGCTTCCCTTCCAATACAGAAATGAACTTAGTGGAACGTTTGGGAGGTTGTTTTATTCACCTTGATTCACGCTCTACAGTTGACCAATCTGCAGTGAACTTCTCAGGAAACGGACTAATGAAACTGCTTGGTTATTGTTCAATGGGAGAAGTAGATGACTATATGAACATTTGATTGGTCAATTGATACGAGATCGTGAATCAAGACATCCTAAAACGCTGTGATTGGTTGAGAACGACAGGGAGAATTCTGCCGTTGTATTTAAACCCTTGCTTTCCAATCACGGGTGTGCCCGTAGCAAAACTTTCATCGAGACAGCCCATGTGTAGGACGGCGCCCTGTCTCAAAGGGTTCACGAGGTGGACATGTGTGAAAACTGAAGGAATTTTCGTCCACTGACGGACTAATTCCGAGTGACCCTCCCTTCAAACGTCTATGGATAGACAACGGAAGAAATGGAGGACTGTTCTCACTTTGGACTGCAGAGAGAGACCACGTGCAAGGTATTGCAATTTTCGTACTTGCAACGTTTTCCTCTCCTGAGTGAATTATCTACTGACCACCCTGTGAGGAGAAGTTGTCTCTAGAAACTTCTCCCCACTTCTGAGAAAGCCACCTGCGAGAAATCTCTGACCCCTCGCACCCCGCTCCTCCTTCTCGTCGTCTTGCCTGCCGTCTCGCCTCGCCCCTCCTCGTCGCCGTCTCAACGACGCCTGCCGCCCGCTGCCCGCTTGTCGTCAGACCACACGTTGATGCAAGAGCCCTCCATCTCCGGAATCAAGTGCAAGTCCCGCATCACCCTCCACCACGAGAGTGGGGAAATCTCCACGTTTTCATCACCAGAGGAAATTCTCCAGTTTCGTCGTGTATTGTGCAGTGAGTCCATGAATGGACGTTTCCCCTAATCCTCTCTCCCATCGTGTGTGTGGAATGTCATTCACTGGAAGCGTAGCTCGTTTAGCCGGCTACGGATTGGCTGGACGCCACAACAAGTTGCGTACGTGAGTACTGGTTTACCCATCTTGGCTTGGCAGCCCTCTTAGTTAATTATTTAATTCTGGGGAAGGTTTCTTTTTATTTTCTAATGCGTTTCAGTATCACCATGCCTTCTTATTTATTGTGTTGAAACTTATCACTCTTGACCAATTTGATTATTATTGATTAAAGCTGAATTTGAATTTGATTTGTGCAGCCCAGTCATTCATTTGCGTCCAATCGTCATCCTTGTGCGAATGGTTTTGATTGGAAGGTGCCAAGTAGTACGGAATTCCCTAGACATTTAACGAGCCACAGAAAAGATTAATAATCTTTTAATACTACTTGTGACAAACACAAGCCTGTACATTAAAATACTTAGCTTTTAGCATTCTGGTGAATTTGGACGACAATCCGGCTTTTGGGAGTGCTTTCCATAATTGTGAGCGGTCAACAGAATCAAAAGCATTTTTGTAGTCCACAAAGGCAACGTATAATTTATCGCGGCAGCCACCGTATACATGTTGTAGTGCTAAAGTAAATTGGGTGAAAATGTGATCAATAGTTGAGTGACCTGTTCGAAAACCTGTCTGTTCTGATCAAATTCTTCCCTCATTCTCTAACCAACTACGTAGTCTCCTGTCAGTATTGATGAGAAGACCTTGCTCAGGACAGGTAATAGAGAGAATCCCCTGTAATTATCAGGCTCTAATTTACTTCCTTTTTATCTATCGGAATGATTATTGATGGACCATTCTGAAGGAAAATGCTGTTTCTCATATGTGTGGCTATTTTGAAACGCTCTCCTGGTTTAACGTCAATCCCAGGAACCTTGCTTGGCTTTCTCCTATGCAGAACGGCTCGGACCTCATCTTCACTAATTGCAGTATCGGGCTCGGAGTAAAAAATGTTGTCCTCTGCATCGAGACTATCAGAATTTTGTGCAACCTTCGAATGTTTTGGAAAATATTTTTTCCATACATTTAAATCATTGTTCGGCATACTGGCCAATTTCCTGCTTACACTGCGTATCATTGACCAAAGTTTATCTGGGCGTTTTAGACTTCTTACAAAAGCGAGGTTAGTTTCTGAAAAAAAAACTGTTTTGTCTGTTAGGAGACTTCAGTACCTTCGTCTGTCGTCAGTATATGTTGTTTTTGTTGCTCGGTACCTCCTTAGAGTCTTTCTAGATCTAAGCCTTAATTCTCTACATTCGTCATCAAACCAGGATTTGGGTTTCTCAACCGTTAACGATTTCCTAATAATTTTCTTCTTTTTCATGCACTCGGCACAAGAAGCTAGGCTATTCGTGAAAAGAGGGAGCGCGTCGTCAACAGAGTTTTCTGTTAGATTTGTTGCTCGGTATATGCCATTAATAAAAACCGCCGGCGCTGACCCTCCAGGTTTTGGCATTAAATAAAACAAACAACAACAACAACAAAAGCTCGGGTTCGAACCCGCAACCTCTCGAGAAAAGAGGGGGGAAAAAGTAAGGTTCGAACCCGCAACCTCTCACGTGTACAACAACGGGTGGGGTGGCTCTCTCTCTCTCTCTCTCTCTCTCTCTCTCTCTCTCTCTCTCTCTCTCTCTCTCTCTCATACCATACACACATTAACAAAAAAAAAAGGTTCTGTGCGGATTCGAACCCGTACGCGCATCCTCTACAACCAAGCATGTCCCAGCGACAAAAAAATCAATAAAGCTGTGAGGACCTCCAGTAAACCTGAAGGGATAAAAAATACTTCTTTCTCCTTCACCAATGTCCAATCTCCTCGAAATTACGACACGTTATTCGACGTCAAATGATCACGTCACACATGCCAAAACTTCCCTTGAGTCGGGACAGAGTTCCGTCCCTTGCCTTCTTTCCAACACCAAAACGTAGAAAAGTCTCTCTTTACTTTTTTTCAAACCTCGATACTGAATATTTGATACATTTAATCGGACCTAACTTCCAGTAAGTGTGCAAAATGTCACGGAAATCCGTCAAGTAGTTTTTGAGATATCAGCCGTTAAGTCGGGCCTGACAGACACACAGACACACACACAGACAGATAAAGCTGTGAGGACCTTGCCCAATAACACGTGGCCCTGGTATAATGGATTTAAGATAGAAAAAAAATGAGGAAATAAAATTCTTTCTCTCTGTGTGTGTGTGTGAGAGAGAGAGAGAGAGAGAGGGAGAGAGGGAGAGAGAGAGAGAGAGAGAGAGAGAGAGAGAGAGAGAGAGAGAGAGAGAGATGAAAGCCTTCAAAGAAGACTACTCACCCAGTGTTGACAATCAAAGTTCCTCCGCTTGCACAAAGATCCCTCAATAGCTGCTGAAGTTTTGGTCTGACGTCTGCAGGAGGCTCAGCTGCTCGTTTAAGGAGCGAAGAAATGTGTTTAATAACCACCTTTTCTGTTTCTTTACCTAGTTGTTGCCTGTAGCACTGCTTTATCATGAAAAATACATTTACCTTTTCAACAGCATGAAGGATTTTTTCCAAAGTTTGACTTGAAATATGTTTGCCTTGTAGAACAGCAGTGGCATCATCAAGACATTGATAGATTCTCATAACATCTCTATCACTGCAGTATATTTTTAATGCAGTGTCCATCCAAATGGAAGCAGTCCTGACAAGCTTCTCATCACTATATTCTTTGCACACTCCAGCTTGAAGCAAATCAATGAAGGCTGAGTGAATGGTCGGATTCAAATTCGTACACATCGATTTCAAGATAGCCTTTTGGTCTTGTGGACCGGCTCTGAAAATGATACCTTTTACAAGCAAAACCACTTCTTTTGATTCAGATTCAGACCTCGACTTTTCCAACAGGTTATGTACACAGGGAATGAATTCTTTCAAGAACCCAGCGAGAAGCCCTCTTTTCTCCAAGTCCTTCAGAGCTTTTGAAGTATCATTTACACTCTGAGTGCTATGACAATGTTTTATTTTGTCCTGCACTCTTCTATGAACTTCATCATGAACTATTTTCTTCAGGTCTTGAGGTACTTGGACTCTGGTAAGTTGCTCCTGAATGTTGTACAGAAGATGCAGTGGACATTTTCTCATCATTTGTTCCACCACATTTATGGCAGTGTCTATTTGAGCACAGAGCATGAGCTTGCAGCAGACATTCACGAGGGCATGCGGTGGTCTCTTAGTCCACTCTGATGATAAATTCAAATGAGTAGGTAAATAGAACAGGTACTCTTCGGCTGCTTTAAGGGCCCATTCCTCAATCTCCGGCACATGCAAATCAAACACACATCTCAACAGAGACAGCAAATTGCTATCTTCACAATTCAGTCTCCAAACTGCTTCAAACATTTCATTGACCTTTGCCATACGAACCATACGAACATTTTCTGGTATTCTACCTGTAGCGAGAAGAATTTCTCTCCAGTTGGTTTTCACCACCTCAGAAAACTCTTGGCAAGATTTGATTTGGGAAATGCTTCCTTTGAGATGGATGAGAAACAAAGTAAAAACATGAAATTTTTCAGGAAAACTGTATTTCTTCCAGAATGAACAGAAGTGACTCATGACTGATTTGACATTAGATGCATCCACGCCATCGAGGCAGAAGTTCACAGCCGCTGCTTCTTCTGCAGAGCACCCAAATTTCAAGGCGCACCATATCAGAAACTCTGCTCGGCATTTGCTATCATCAGATTTGTCTGAGAAGAAATCATAGAGATTGGCGGGTTCCATGTACCTAATTTTGTCTTTGTGGGTGGTTCTATCAGATATCAGGCCGAGGGCTATACCTACCCTTTTCACTGAGTGTAACTCATACACACATGTATATCCATATGTGTTGTTTAGAAGGTTTTCGCGTCGTAAATCAACTTCCCACAAGCTCCCGGCAGCATTCTTGTCTACTAAAGTCATTTCTTTCGTGAGATCTTTAACCTGTATATTTACTTTAATTAGGTGTTTGGTATCCTCAGAACATACAAATAATCTCATTGTCTGTAGATGGGACCATGATTTCTGAAATAAAGGAATTTAAAAAAGCATTACAGAGAAATCCCATTCTGATGTAAGGTGAAATAAACCTCTTCACATTAAATTCTTCATCTGATCATTTTCTACTCATTACAAATAATGTTCATGTTGACTTAAAGTCCATCAGGTACCCAGTTTCACGTTTTTTTTAACATACAAATCAATTTGAAAAAATGATTTCCTACATCAATTCAACTCATCCTTAAATGCACAAAAAAATTCAAAAGGTCAACCAATTAAATAATAAAAAAACATGCCATTTCCACACAACAATTTACGCTGCAACGTATATGAACTAAACACACACACACATATATACATATATACACACGCATATTAACATATTAAAATGTTCTCGCTCTTGGTATATCAAATCATATGATTTATCTAAAATAGAATTAGCACATCTCCATAGTCGTAATGCAGTGAGGTTTTCCCAATCCTTTGAACGGCAGTTGCCAACTAAACGTCACAGTCTGCAATGCATGAAACCTGACTGTCGGTCATTTCGACGGTAGTTGATGACGATATTTCAACCACATCAAGAGGTGGACTACATCCGTAGTTGCCAACTATTTGCACAATTAAATGGCGGACCTGTCTATGGTTTGCACAGAAAACGCTGTATTTTGGGATACTAGAAACCCATCCAAAGAAAATGTAAGCCATGAACAGCATTAATTATTCAAAGCTGTATGTTGAATGCATCAATAGGTCGTGAAAGCTCCTACATTTTACAAATGGAAATGCAGGTCGACGCATCTACACGCCGAAGCATCTGTTGACATTGTGTACAAAGCTGGTGTTGTCTGGTGCCACGAAAACGATACATTTAAATTGCACCTGTGTTACGAAAACACTGTTTAGATGAAATTGCTTTATTTTTGTAATTGAGAAAATGTGTGTCGATGTACGCCAGGGCTTCACGAGTTTGGTGGGAAAAGTGCGAGCTGAGGCTGGAGTGACAGCATAGTATCCCTGCGTTCCGTTGCACACTGCTTCATGTGGCGTACTGAGATAATGCCCTACTGAAATGACCGAGCTTCCCCGGCTTTCCCCATGTGGCGTTGGGATTTCGTCAGCTCGTCCAATCACGGACTGTGACGGTACGACCTTTCTGCACTAGTAAGAATGTAGAAGCCAGCCATGCCTCAAATAAATGTAGTTATTAGAGAACCAGCCATGCCTAGAAAATAGTCTGTTGTGGTGAGAAGGTGTACAGCCACTAAATGAGAATGATTTGACCTTGACAAAACTTTGACATTGATTACGTCATAGAGTGTTTGACGGTGTCATATTGAGTGCTTGACGGGTCATATTCAGTTCTGATGATTTTTTGGGGAGAGAGGGACGAGATTGGTCTCGGGCGAGAGGTTGGGGCGTTGAACGCGAGTGAAACAAGACAGATGAAATTGAAACGATTCCCGATCTCTGCTTCAAGGACGGAATGTCTGAGCTTCCCTTATCAGACACAACTCTTGGTGGAGACTTTGAGTGTTGAATCGGCACAATCTGGACTGGCCACAGCTACCTACGATGTCAAACGTTATGCCCACACTGGAAGAAGAACGTTTGACGTCTGCCCTCTAAATCTGATGGACTCCAGTTCCGAGTCGCCCTGGCCTCCTTTAATGACCCCTTCTCTCAAGACCCACACCTTTTGCCAGTCGTCACTTCACCCGTTGAATAACAACCACCAGGGTCAACGGTCCTGACCCCTTCTCTCAAGACCCACACCTTGTGCCAGTCGTCACCTCACCCGTTGAACAACAACCGCCAGGGTCAACGGTCCTGACCCCTTCTCTCAAGACCCACACCTTGTGCCAGTCGTCACCTCACCCATTGAACAACAACCGCCAGGGTCAACGGTCCTGACCCCTTCTCTCAAGACCCACACCTTGTGCCAGTCGTCACCTCACCCGTTGAACAACAACCGCCAGGGTCAACGGTCCTGACGCCTTCAGCAGTCTCGAACTCTCTCTTCCCAGATACGTTGAACGTTTTAATATAGGCTGGCTGGCTAAGTTATGATTGAGTTATTATTTAGCAACCATTATCTATCTTTTAATCATTAGTAAAGTCAGTTGAATTGTGGATGTTTGTTCTCATTTTTATCTGTTGTCTAGTTCGTCCTTAACAACAGGGAAGATGGGTAACTGTTACAGGATGGTATCGTGTTTCCCTAGACAAGTATTAGTTAAAGTTAATGAGAGTAATGGTCCTGTAACACGGACGCTACTCATGCATCTAGCTCTGAAAGCCAATCTGGCTTGATATATTTGGATTTTCTTACTTTTGTAATCGTTTCGGAAAGTGTCATTTATGGATGAAATATTTTATATTACATACGAAACTTGTAGGGACAAATGTTATAACATTTTGTGTCAATTAGGTACGTGGCTGCTGAGTATGATCATGCCAAAGTCATTTCGCCGATCTCTGTTTTCATTGTATGTTGCTACGTGTATTCAGCCGTTTGATTACTCTGCAACACCACGGCATTGTTAGAAAAAGCATTGACGTGGACGAAATTGTGAAATGAGTGGCACAAGTGAATAAACGAGTGAGTGAGCGAGCGAGAATGAGAGTGAGAGTGAGCGAGGGGTGGGGGGGTGATGGGAGGGAGGGAGGGAGGGAGGGAGGGAATGAAGGTGTGAATGTGAATGAATGAGTGAGTGAGCATTGTCACATCATACATTGACATATGGACATCCGATTAGGAAATCTGAAGCCAGTATTGCAGAATGATTATACAGTCACTTCTTGCAACCTGTGTATACTAGCATTGTGTCATCGTGGTGTGTGTGATTTTTAATAAGTAAGTTTGCTTTTTAAAATTCTTAATAAAAATGTTCAAATGTCAGCTTATATTCCTCCCCTTCCCTTCCCAGAAACATATTTACCAGGGGTATGTTATGTATGTAGTACCTCAATTTTGAAAATTATATCAATGGCACTAATGTTTAGATCAAAGCCTAAACTTGAATGCACAGGCAAGTGCGCACGAGTGCGAGCGCACACACACACACACACACACACACACACACACAAACACACAAACAAGCACACACACATACTCAAACACACACACACACACACAAACACACACACACAAAACACACAAAGCTACATCTCAGCACACACATGCACATACACAAAGCATACACAAACAGAAAGCAAATACACATACACACACACAAAACACACAGATAGCCACACTCAGACACACATCTGAGCACACACATACACACATATTCTGTGTGTGTGTGTGTGTGTGTGTGTGTGTGTGTGTGTGTGTGTGCGCGCTGAGTGATGAGGAGCATATCATTTTGTACTATTATACTATAAATGAAATAATTACACTGACAAGTAAGAATGGAAAATTTGAACAATTTGAAGAAAATGTTAATTTTATAAGGGTAATGACATTTTGAAGCCTTCTGGAAAATTCTTGGCGTTCCAGTTGTATAAATGCATCAAATTCAACATCAACAATCAAAACTCCTCCCTCTGTAGAGATTGCATGGCAAAAGTGCAGAATTTATATCATTGTACATGAAAGTATGCTTTATGTGGAGGCAGAATTGTGAAATGTGGGATGAAAAACACTTAAAGAATTAAACAAACAACTTTGGGGTGTTCACAACATTGAACATTGTGACCATGGAAGTGACAGTTTCAAAGGTATCATGAAGGATGGAAACTGCAAATACACAAGTGGGGAAAATAGAGCTGGAGCTACACTGTTCTTTTGGTTGTTTTACCTTTATTTCTCCAGGTGTCACAGAGTGCAGATTACTCCATACAAATATTTTGAAGCTGCTTTTTACAATGTCTAATGAAAGGATTCTGTCTTGATGCAGCATGAACCAGTCGTACACATATCACTTCTTGATTTATGGTTTTCAGTATGATGCAGATTTAACTTCAAGTTTATTGTTAAATGCAAGAATTTGATTTGTATGCACATAATTATGTGAAAAGCTGATTGATAAGTTAAAGGAGAGGTACATTTTAATTGTCATCTCTATTACCCACCACACATATGTGTTTTCCATCTGCATTTTGAAGTTCTGTTTGTGCAGTGTATAAATACTGCCTTACATTTGCAATGACAAATACTGCTGTAACACACACAGCCTCATAGTTTGAAAACAACAGAGAGGTTGACACAGGGATTAGATTGTGATTTCAGGAAAGTCACACACTAAAAAAGACAGTTTATGGACTTCCAGAAAAATGTTGAGGTGGCATAGAAGTTATTTGTTCTTAAGTGTGCATGTGTACCCATGTATCATGTCAGTATGTGAGCAATATCGTGCATGCTTTCATGAGTGGGGTTGTTCATTAGGTGCATACATGCTTGTGCATAAGTATGTACTCAGAGGTGTGCATGCTTGTGTGTGTGACAGCTCCCAATTCCTCCCCTTCCCTTCAGTATGGTTGTCCCTCATGTTTGAAAAGTATATCAAAAGTACAAAGGTTTCGATCAAACCCTAAACTTTGATGCATGCACATACACACACACACACACACACACACACACACACACACACACACACACATGCAAACATGCACACAGACACAGGAAAGCACATAGCCACATGCGTATATCTGGAGAAATGGAGGCGCTACTACTGAGAGAAGTTTCCTTGTAAAATTGAAAAATAGGCTACAAGATTGCTATAGGCAGAGCTGGAACAGCAACATTCGTGAAAGTGAAAGATTCAGAATGTATCGATCCTTCAAAAGAACCTTAGAAAGTGAAAAATACTTAGAATACATTGAGATTTAAAAATTCAGAGATGTATTTATCCGGTTTAGATTTGGAGTGAATGAATTACCTGGTAACAAGCAATCTATGCGCAGCCACAATATAGACCAACATTGCCTCCATTGTGGTCAAATTGAGAATGAGAAACATTTTCTATTTCATTGTCCTTTGTATAATGATCTACGCAATAAATACATAACTGAATACATCAAATGTCCAGAAGCTGCTGATGCCACCTTTTTGATAGATGGACGTGGATACATGAAAACACGCAAGGTAGCAATGTATCTTTATTATGCCTTCCGATTACGAGACCAATTTCTTGCTAGTTTAGAACAAGACCATGAACAATAATGTTATGATGAAAGAATGTACGTTAATACTATATTTATACTGTTTCTATTGTTTGTTTGTCACTGAATGTACTAGCCAATGTGTTCACTTGGATTGTACGCCTTGTTTCAAATTGTGGCTCAAGTATACTGGCTCCTCAAGAAGAAGCAAATCATGTACATGTATGTATTGTTGTGATGGGCCGGTGGCCTGAACAATAAAATCAATCAATCAATCAATCAATCAATCAATCAATCAATCAATCAATCAATCAATCAATCTCTCTCTCTCTGTGTCTCTCTGTCTCTCTCTCTCTCTCTCTCTCTCTCTGTGCGTGCGTGCGTGCGTGCGTGCGTGCGTGCGTGCGTGCGTGCGTGTGTGTGTGTGTGTGTGTGTGCTGCACAGAAAAGTTCCAATGACGCTAGCACAGAACTGAAAATCACAACAATTTATGAGAGAATATCTATAAAACTCCAGTGCAGGTAAAACGACATCAAACCAATAGCACTTTTATAGTGTAATCTTATCGTTACACTTTTTAGGCAAATCTTTCCCGACATACCTGTTGTTTTTAAGTACAGCCTGAATGAACTAATTCAAAATGCTTACGTCTTCCCGTATCAGCGTCTGAACTGCCTAGAATTAGCAAATATCAGTATAGCGCTGTGATACTAGTTCGCAATTGCCAACGTTAACAGCAACAAGATTTTGCTCTTTGAGTGCATTACGGACCTGTGATTATTTCATTGCCTCTTTAAATAATACATGCAACAAATTTACATAAAATCTTTTCATCTCACCGAGTAATATTTATTCAATAAGAATGCATAATTTTCTATTGTAGTATACAGTAAACCTCAGTTAAACGTTTTCATAAGTTTAAATTACATCCCCAGAAGTGGATTATAATCTGTATATATTATGAGAGCAGATCAAGCAACACATCATTACGTTGTTGTTGTGGTCAAAACTATGTTCATATTTGGTATAATGCTGACCATCTAATTGATATAATCTCCAGAAAAAACAGTTTATGTTAATAGAACTCGCAGGCATCGTCGTAAAACTTTCCTGACATTGTTCCGTTGTGAAGACATATTCAGGTGTGTGGAAAATTAGGTAGAACGTGACTCAGCAATTCCAAAATATGTCACACCTTTCATCTTTTTACCTTTGCAGAGAAAATAGCAACAAACACAAATTATACAGTAGCTCACCTTCGAGGAAATCTTTGCAAAATGAGGACCACGCCCGTGCTTGGAGCTAGGCTGTAACCCAGTAGCCCTGTCATGTCGGTGGGTGTTGTAACCAGAGCCAGTCTGCGTAGGTGTCGATCTTTCCAAACGACCTTTGTCTATTGAGTCAACGCTGGAGCCATGCCCTGAAGGTTCCAGCCTGTCTTGCTGTAAAGAACTCTCATTGTCTCTACTATCTCTGCCGCCACTGTGCCCTGCCACAGTAGGTGCGCTGGTCAAGTCATCTTTGCCTACATCGCCTTGGACCATATCCTCGATACCTCTTGATGCTGCAGTCTGGCAGGAGTCTTTGCTGGCTAGTCTAGATTCATCACCAGGACTTTGGGTGGATGGTGCAGTATCATGGGAAGGTTGAGGCACTGTTGGGTTTGTTGACGATATCACTGCTTGCGTTGAGGAACTCATGGAAGCAGAGCGTCTGCGAAAAAAGTTCCATAAAACGTACTTTATTCCTCCTGGGCAGAAGACACTAAATTAATACCGTCATGCCGCAGAGCAACACTAAAACACGTTGCAACAGAGAGCATAGCTTAGTGTAAACTTTATTCGTGCTAGATATACATGTATATATATGAAAAATGACAGTGTGAAGTATTCAAGGACTATGCATAATCATTAGGATCTGAGGGAAATCTTTTATAAAAACTGTGAAGTCAGATTATAAAGGGAGTAATGGTTACTGTTCATTAATTGAAAAACCAACACTGTCAAAACCAAGTAAGTCAAAAATGATTTTCTATGTGCATGAATTTATATTTGTTATTGAAAAAAAACTTATGTCAAATTCTGCTCTAATTAAAGTGGATCCTCTGTGATATTGTAATGTGCAGCATCGAAAGTCAACTCAGTTCTACTTGTTATGATTCATCGTCCAGGTCTTGACCACATAAATGAATCACAACTCAGTTTGAAAAGAATGGATCAGTTCAGTGTATAATGACTTTTCATTTCCCATTATTAACTATACGTGACGGGAATCTTGCAAAGAAAAATGTTGTTTATACAGAGCAATGGGTTAAAAGTATCCGTTTTACCAGTATACATCACTTCCCTTCATTTTCTGCACATCGAACTTTAAATTTTGCACACCAACGTCAGTGTGAGAAAGAAAGGTAGACATGCTATCGACTACATTATTGAAAAATAACACATCCTTAAAAACAACTCATATAAAAGTAGTGAAAAGAGGATAAGTAGTGCTTTTGCTTACCTCTTTTTGAAGAATTTCTTCAATTTTTTGTCACCGTCCTTTGAGATGGGGCTTATGAAGGCTTCAATTTCGAACTCTGATGACAAGTTGAGTCGTCTTTTGATACTTTCTGTGTGTTTTCCCAGGACAAATTTCTCAAGCTTCTTCATATTGGTGTGCCATTCATCAAATTCTGCTTGAGAAGATAAAGTGCATACAAGGTGCAAGTCTTTATCGATGCTCA
>JAWQFJ010010435.1:57500-60268 GCA_034096865.1 Theodoxus fluviatilis
TTGGCCGACGACCCATCGTGAATATTAAACGGTTTACAAGAGCGGTTAAAACTTCTTACTGTAAAGTAAGCATTTGAAATATATATCGCAAATAGAAGCATGGGTTTGGGTGGTATAGGTAAACATAGGACTAATTAAATATATCTGTTTTTGAAAATGTACAAATGAAAGTATGTGAGCATGTGTAAGACTCTGTGGTGGTGTGTGTGTGTACGTGTGTGTGTGTGTGTGTGTGTGTGTGAAAGAGAGAGAGAGAGAGAGATAGAGAGAGAGAGAGACAGACAGACAGAGAGAGACAGAGAGAGACAGAGAGAGACAGAGAGAGAGAGAGAGAGAGAGAGAGAGAGAGAGAGAGAGAGAATGCCAGACTGACGGAAGCGTACGGCCCCACCCCATCAGGCTCATCCTCTCTTCTCAGTGCAAATGGGAACATGCTAATCACCGAGAGGAAGCAAATCCCAAAACGGGTGGGGGGGGTAGGGGGGTGGGGGAGGCTAAACACTTCAATGAAGTGCTGAACTGCCCCTCACATATGAACTATGAAGCCATTGACCAGCTGCCACAGGTACCAGTCAACAAGACCCTGGACAACCCACCAACCCTTGAAGTGACTGCAGGGCAACTAGTCAGCTATCCAGTGGCAAAGCAACTGGTCCAGACTCCATCCCAGGTGAGATCTACAAGGAGGGCGGCACAGCCTTGTGTGAAAAATTCCATCAGCTCTTCAAATTAACGTGGCGACTGGAGAGGATTTCCCAAGACTTCGAGTATGCCGCAATCATCCATCACTACAAGCTGAAGGGAAACCGCCTGTCCTGCGACAGCCACAGTGGCATCTCACTGCTTTCAATTGCAGGCAAGATTCTTGCGAGGCTGCTCCTGGACCGCTTCACCTCACATCTGAGTAATGAGCTTTTGCCAGAGAGCCAGTGCGGTTTCAGAACAGAACGCGGGACCATCGACAAGGTGTTTGCTGCCAGACAAGAGAAGTGCCAGGAACAGAATACCGACCTGTTCTCCGCCTTTGTCAACTTCAGCAAGGCGTTTGACACAATTTGCAGAGATAGATGGATGGATAGTGTTTTACGGCCAGTCAGCCTTTGTAGGCTAAGTAAGGCCATTGAGCACGAAAATCACTAGAACTGTTTAGAGTTAACGCAAATCAAGTCATAATGTCCCTAGTTATTCGCCTCTTACGAATCGCGTAGGGTGACGCGGTGGGTCAATTCTTATCCCCCAACCCACAGGGAAAAGTTTGCAGAGAGGGCCTTTGGAGGATCATTGCCAAGTTTGGTAGTCCTGGGAAATCTTTCCCCATTGTGCGGCATTTTCATGATGGCATGCAAGCAAGAGTCCAAGACAACGGAGAGATGTCTGTCAACGGAGTGAAACAGGGTTGTCTCCTAGCACCGGACACTATTCAGCATCATGCTCTCAGCCATGCTGTTGGATGCCTTCAAAGACACCAGACTGGGCATCAACATCAAATACCGTATACATGGGAAATTGTTCCACAACAGGAGGCTGCAGGCGAGGACGAGGGTGAAGACAAACACCACCAGAGACCTTTTATTCGCTGATGACTACACTCAGCGCTGCCTCTACAGCAGACGTGCAGCACAGTGTTGACAGGTTTGCTGAAGCCTGTTACAGCTTCGGCCTTACCATCAGCACAAAGGAGACCACAGTAATGTACCAACCAGCCGTAGGAAAACCATATGTTGAACCCAAAAGCACTGTGAATGGCCAGAGACTGAGTGCAGTCAACAAGTTCACCAATCTCAGTAGCACACTATCCCGCAGCACTCTCATCAATGATGAAATCCTCATGAGAATTGCAAAAGCCAGTGCAGCCTTCGGCAGACTGCATGCCAGTGTCTGGAACAGGAAGGGCATCTGACTGCAGACGAAGCTGAAGATCTACCAAACAATTGTCTGCCCTCACTGCTGTATGCGTGCGAAACGTGGACAGTATACCAGCACCACGCTAAGAGGCTGAACCATTTCCATCTGCCATCAAGCGGCAAGACAGGATTCCAGACACTGAAGTCCTCGCCAGCGAAGGTCTGCCCAGCATCCACACCATCTCAATGCAGGCACAACTGAGATGGGCAGGCCATGTAGCTCGCATGCCAAACCACCGGTTGCCAAAGAGACTCTTCTATAGAGAGCTGAAACAGGGCAGACACTACCATGGAGGTCAGAGGAAGCGCTTCAAGAGCTCCCTGAAGTCCTCTTTGAAGGCCTTCAATATTAACCACAACACCTGGGAGCAGATTGCTCAAGACAGATCTCGCTAGCGCTCCTGTGTCTACCAGGGCTCCCTGACATGTGAGGCAAATAGGACTGCTGTAGCCGAGCAGAAGAGGCTGGCCAGGAAAGCCCGAGCCAGGCAAACCACAATTGCCGGCCACCATCTCCTGTCCCCACTGCGCACAAGCTTTCCGTGCAAGGATTGACATCATCAGCCATCTCTGCGCACACCGACCCATTCTGAACACAAAGATATACTATATTCACTAGTCTCATCCACGCTGAATGACACCGACCTGCTTCGATTACCCTGCCATCGGATGACTGATTGGTCGTCGAAGAAATGTGATTTTATGAAAGAGAGAGAGAGAGAGAGAGAGAGAGAGAGAGAGAGAGAGAGAGAGAGAGAGAGAGAGAGAGAGAGAGAGAGAGAGAGCAAAGATTATAGGTTACACAAAGATAGCTCATGCCGAACTTTTGCTATATAAAGTTACAAGACGCTCGGAACGCAGCGC
>JAWQFJ010010439.1:0-12500 GCA_034096865.1 Theodoxus fluviatilis
TCTCTCTCCCTCTCTCCCACTCTCTCTCTCTCTCTCTCTCTCTCTCTCTCTCAGCCTGTCTGTCTGTCTGTCTGTCTGTCTGTCTGTCTGTCTCTCTCTGTCTGTCTGTCTGCCTGCCTGCCTGCCTGCTTCCCTGTCTGCATGTCTGTCCTTCTGTCTGTCTGTCTGTCTGTCTGTCTGTCTCTCTCTCTCTCTCTCTCTCTCTCTCTCTCTCTCTCTCTCTCTCTCTCTCTCTCTCCCTCCCTCCTCTCTCTCTCTCTCTCTCTCTCTCTCTCTCTCTCTGACTCTCTCTCTCTGTCTCTGTCTCTGTCTCTCTCTCTCTCATTCTCTACCTGTCTCTGGCTACACACATACACACATGTACACAAGCCCCTGCATGCATGCACACACAAACATGCATGCGGGCATGCACACACACACACAGACACACACACACACACACACACACACACACACACACACACACACATGAGTCCTGTATGACTGAATGCAGAAAGGCAGACACACTTATCAAATTTATTTTCTCTCTCCTTGCACTTCAAGTTGCATAGAAATATATGTACATGTAGTTGTGTGTGATGCTTCCATCATACTTAATACACATAACTGAACTCTTGATGAATGAAGATGCCAAACCCATAAGCATCACCGCAACAACACACCTCCATCAACATGTGTCATATGACAACAACGCACTGTGTCATGTGGAGGGGAAATCTATAGACTGACTTGGATACCATACCCACAGATGAGATACCAATCATTGACATGAGGAAAAAAATGTATGGAATGAAAGTTATATATAAAACTAAGTTGTACAGGAAGTTTACGTAGAGGAAAGTTCCAGAACTCTCTCAATGTGTTTGAATAATGGCTTTGTGTCCTTGACCTGGATTCATCAACACTTCAAAAACTTATTTTAATCTTATGAGGATTTTTCATGCACCTGCATCGCAGCTGACGAAAAAACATGTTTTTCTGTCATGCTTTCAGACTGGTCAATGACAGCCGAAGTCTGCAAGAACACGATTTGAAATACTAGCTGTTTGACTTTGTAGATGGCTTTGGTGTATTTTGAAGGGCTGCTCCTGTTGACTTAAAACACATGGATGGCATGCTGCCAACTAAGATGAGACAGATCGTAAGGACAGTCATGATATGCTTGGTCACTGAATTTCTCAAGATGTGTGTTTAGGATTGGGTTACATCATCTTTGCATTGGATTTAGCATGTGTCATTGTGTGTTACTGTACCATGTGCTTGAGATTTTTAGACAGCATCATAATCTCTTCATCAAATATGTGACATCCTGGTTGGATACCAGTAGGTGAAGGAGGAAAACAGATCAAGAGATTAGATTTGAGACAGTATGTCGATTACAAGGATAAAGATGTGAACAGCATCAAGGCTGGGGATTTTACAATCTTGTTTAATTGTGGAAATTGTTAACTTTAATCTACATAAAACTGTGTGTTGAATCAGACCGTTTCACAGACTCTGGTAGTTAAAAGTTTCAGGGAGAGCATGTGGCAGCTTGGGAAAACCCTTTGCATGGTAAACATTTCATTTTGAATTTGGTGATCTTATGACGATTATTTTTTCTTCCTGAGCTTAGAACAGTTTGTTTCATGTATACATCTTGTGCAGAAACAAAGTTATGATGTTTTGTAGTAGCAAAACTCAACAAATCCACAAAACTTGAAAACAGGTCAAAGTCAGACCAAAAATTACCCAGCCAATGACCGACTTGGTAGCAGCAATTCACATTGTACAATAGTCACAACATAATGAGTCTGCACACTAGAACTACTTTGTAAATGTTCATGTATATAAGTGTGTTTTATGTCATGGCTCTTGAAAAAAGATCTGCAGTGATACCCATCGTGACACAGTTAAAGAGTTGCTATGAGGTAAAATCATCCATGATGTGAATGCTGTGAAGAACAGATCAACATATTTTTTAATAGCCTGCAAATGCAGGTGATTTGGAAAACAGCAGAAAAACATGGTTTAACATGCATTCAGACCATTTATACTTTGAGATATTACAGATGATGTACATATCAAATCACTTTAAAATGTGAAGAACTAATTTTTGACCAGGCAAACCCATCACACCTATTTTGGCCTGTACATGTATTTCAAAATGACGTCTAGTGACTTTGGTGGGTTTTCCCAGGCTGCCACGCATTTGAGGTCGACTTTCATTAAAGCTGTAAAATGTGAAAAATGCGGTAGCGCGCTGGACCTGCAGTCAGAGGGTGCGGGGTTCGAAACGGCTTGGATCCTTGAGCAAAAATGCTTAATTCCAATTGCTTCGCCCCTGCCAAATACAGTGGCAGAAAGACAGACACCTGGAGGTCAGTCCAGGTGTGGCCCAGCCCCCGAGAGTGTATAGGAAGATTATAGGGCCGAAACACTCAGCGACGGGGGCTCTTCCTCTGAAGACCGTCTTCTGCTTTGCTCTGTAGGGAGTTTCTAGCTACTGAGGTAAGGAGGTTGAGTTCTTTTATATAGTCGTGTGATCGCTTAGGGGTAAGTAATGTTCAGTCGGAGACATGCATGGGTAATTCTTATGTTTCCCTCAAATAACATTTTTTGTACAGCTAGCAAGTTTTTATGTTTATTTTTTATATGTAAAAATGTTTAATAGCAACTACTTCAAATAAATTTGTTTTGTTTTTCTATTCCCAGTGTGACACAAGCTTTAAACCGCATCTTTTGAAGCACAGGAAACTAGTAGCTAATCGCTAAAATGGTACTAAGGAAACTAATATTGTTTATCAGTAGTTGAGTCAAAGCATCCAGAGTGTTTTACCAATAAATTTACTTTTGAGTGATTAATGTGTCACAGAAAATGATCAGCAGTGGTTGAATTAGTTGAGTGAAATCTGCTACACTGATAATGGCTTATTAAGGAAAATTCTAATAACTATGGTTATGTTTTAAGTTTTTAACAATCTACTAATAGGGTTTGTCAAAAAGCAGCAAATGGCTATGAATTTCTTAATCAAGTTAATGTTGTGCAATTAATACAGTGACTTTACAAAAATGATAGCAATCTTGTCATATCCAGCAAATCCTTACACAAATAGAGGAAGAAATCAAGTAACTATTGCAATTGGAACACGCATTGATGGATTGTATTACCGAGGACAAACGTAACGCCCAAGGGCTTAGGAGTCGTTTTGAATCATGACAGTTGAGGTGGAACAGACAGAGGATGGGCAGTAGGTTCTTGTAGTGTCATGTCACTTTCAAATTACATTCTTAAATTTAAAAACATTTTTCTTTATATACGAGTGTCTGTATGATGTTCCTTATGTAGCAAATCCAGTGATGCTTTTAATAAGTTTTAACCTTATGGGCAGATAATAAGCAGAAACAGATTATGGGTTCCTTTTGTTTGATTCCTATTTTCTTTTTCCTGTTACTTAACGTCTGAATGAGAAAATAACTGCTGGTGTGAATGATCATTTCATGATGTAAGTGGTGTGAGAATGTAGATGTGTATAATGTTGTGATTATGATAAAAGTTATATGTTCGATGTAATTGATACAAACACTTAACAGAATGAGACTGATGATAAATGTGATTATTTGTGCATTTCATTTTTGTTTGCTTACTTCATGCTGCAACAAATTTAGGTGAAGATATAACACACAAATAAATGAACAAACACATCTCATAAACAGCAGTGTTCTACATGGAGATGTTTGCTAACTATGTGGATTGAAAGCGTGTAGAAGGGAATTAGTGGGGATTATCTGTAAGAGTTGTAGCTGTCTTCACATCTGCTCTAGCTCTCTCCTTGTGTTCACACCTTCAAGTCTGCCTCAGTCAGTCTGTGTTAATTGCCTCTCCTGCTGTGCAGCAACATGTCTGCCTGGGGTGCTTCCTGTACTTTCCAGAGAGAGAGAGAGAGAGAGAGAGAGAGAGATCAGATAGATAGAGAGAGAGATAGAGAGAGATATTTATAGAGAGAGATAGAGAGAGAGAGAAAGAGAGAGAGAGAGAGAGAAAGAGAGAGAGAAAGAGAGAGAGAAAGAGAGAGAGAGAGATAGATAGAGAGAGAGAGAGAGAGAGAGAGAGAGAGAGAGAGAGAGAGAGAGAGAGAGAGAGAGAGAGAGGGTGGGGGTGGGGGGAGGGGGGTGGCGGGCAGGCAGAAGGATGGACACAGAGACAGAATGAGACTGAGACCCAGTAAATGTATGCATGCATAATAGCTGTGTGTGTGTGTGTGTGTGTGTGTGTGTGTGTGTGTGTGTGTGTGTGTGTGTGTGTGTGTGTGTGTGTGTGTGTGTGTGTGTGTGTTTGTGTGCCCGCATGCATGATAGTGTGTGCACATATGTGTGTGCAAGGATGTGTGTGTGTGTGTGTGTGTGTGTGTGTGTGCATGTGTTTCCAAATAGTTAATCTTCAGTTAGAGGCCATGTACCAGGTGCTGCAAGACACTTTTATGTCTCACAGAGTGTGCAACCCAGCCTGGGGTGTTGTAAATGAGCCTGTCTTGAAATGGGAACACCACTCAGAATCTAGTCTGGCACCCAGTGTACCATTCCTGCCTGCTAGTCCATGTCAGTAGCTAGTCAGTGTATGGAGATCTGTTTGGCAAGTCTGTTTATGGATATCTGGCTAGTCAGTGTATGGACATCTGATTGGCAAGTCTGTGTATGGATATCTGGCTGGTCAGTGTATGGATGGATATCTGTTTGGCAAGTCTGTTTATGGATATCTGGCCTAAGTCAGTGTATGGATAGATATCTGTTTGGCAGATATCTGTCTTGAAGGATGACCAGCTTCAAACAGGTTGTTGAATACCTGTGCTAACATATTTGGCACTGTTTCAAGACAGTAAGACCCCCCCCCAAAAAAAAATTCAAAAAAAAATTGGGGTACAGTACGGACTAATCCTGTTTTTTCTGCTGACCCTAAACTTTGTTTAAGATCATGTACACACACACTAAGAGAAAAGAAAAGAAAAAAGTATATACATAATTAACAGCATGCTGTCTTACCGTTCCTGCCCAATGAGCATTCAGGGAATCCATTTTTTAAGTCATAAAAGCCATTTTCAGCAAAATAAATTTTGGGTTATGTTCAATCGGGTCTCTTATAAAAAGAAGAGGAAAAAAAAAGTTTAGGCTAATCTACTTACCCTTTTTTTTTTTTTGGGGGGGGGGGGGAAGGGGGGGGGGGGGGCATGTTATCTTTAAACTACAATTGTTTTAAAATTTTGACCTAATGTGTCATGGACACAGAAAGCTACACATTTGGATAGCTTTGACGGTGCTTCCGAAAAGGCTCCAGTCAGAAAAATGACACAAATGAAATTTTTTAATCAGGATTATTTTTCTGTTTTTAAATACAAATTCCAGAGAAATTATCATAGTCATAGCACATATGATTAATATTTAACTTTAGCATAGTCAGCTATAGGAATACTGTACATAGATGACATAGCTCCCTGACCACAGCTTTGATCGATTTTATCAATTGTATTGATTTTATTCCAGCAACTATAGCCTTGTTTTAACTTGGATGCTCATATTTTGCTTACTCCTTTAAGTTTAAATGGTCACTGGATGTTGCTTATGGTGGATTCCATTCAGATAATGGAGAATAATTATGATTATCTGATTGGCAATAAAACTCCACCCAATTCAAGACCACAAAAATGGATTGATGATGGAGATTCTGTATCCTCTCAAATCATTGCTTGCTGTTTGAGAAATGTTCTTATATTGGTCTTTAAATTGTATTAAAACAGTTTCTCCATAATTATCCAAACTTCTTTTTTTTTCTCGCCCATGTTTCTACCTTCAACCACTTCCTTAATTAAAGTAATTCTTATCTTTTTAATAAATCCCTCTGAGATTATGACTCTCCTGCTTGACTTTTAATGCACCGGATGTGCACAAGCAAGTATTCAATTATCATCCCCTTCTCTGAAATCAGGGTCTCAGGTGCAAAAATGACATGATCCCAGATAAGTGAGGAAAAATATTGTTGGATCTGAATGATCTGACCCTAGCTAGATGCCCTCCCTAATAGCCTAATGGCTGCTAGGGGTTGCCCCTGGCTAATGAGCTACTGGAGCAGGCCCCTGGCTGAGCTACTGGAGCAGGCCCCTAGCTGAGCTACTGGAGCAGGCCCCTGGCTGAGCTACTGGAGCAAGCCCCTGGCTGAGCTACTGGAGCAGGTCCCTGGCCGAGCTACTGGAGCAGGCGCTAAGCTACTGGAGCAGGCCCCTGGCTGAGCTACTAGAGCAGACCCCTGGCCGAGTTACTGGAGCAGGCCCCTGGCCGAGCTACTGGAGCAGGCCCCTGGCTGAGCTACTGGAGCAGGCCCCTGGCCGAGCTACTGCGGCAGGCCTCTGGCTGAGCTACTGGAGCAGGCCCCTGGCTGAGCTACTGGAGCAGGCCCCTGGCTGAGCTACTGGAGCAGGCCCCTGGCTGAGCTACTGGAGCAGGCCCCTGGCTGAGCTACAGGAGCAGGCCCCAAAACTCCAGCAGCCAGGGGTTCCAGCTGATGAGGGGGGCATCAAGTTCCTCTGACCTTCTGTTACAGTTTAATAGCTTCTCTAACACACTTTAAAAATGAAAGCCTTTTGATATAAGCAGGGAAAAGGTCAGCAGACTGATTTCACTGAAGCACATAGAAAACATGATTATTAAACATAGTTCAGTTGTTAGTAAATAAGATTTATGTGGATTTGTGTCTGATTTTCAAGTATGCAGAGAATGTTTCCGAAGCTGAAAGTGAGAGATGAAGATGTGGAAATTGACCACTTGCTGATCTTCCCTTAGCTCTGTGGAATGACAGGACACTGCTGTGGTTAGCAGAGATGAATCAATGTGGAATGTGTGTGTGTGTGTGTGTGTGTGTGTGTGTGTGTGTGTGTGTGTGTGTGTGTGTGTGTGTGTGAGAGAGAGAGAGAGAGAGAGAGAGAGAGAGAGAGAGAGAGAGAGAGAGTTTGTGTGTGTGTGTGTGTGTGTGTGTGTGTGTGTGTGTATGCACGCATGCACATATATCCTCATGTATGAATGGGAATGTATGTTTGTATACGTGTAAACTTGAACATCAAAATACCTTCATTTATTCAATTGTGCATGGATGCGACATCTTTTGATCTCTTTACTCAGTAATGGACAGCTATATCTTGTAAATGTAAGTTTGGTTGAGTTTTTTAAATACCAATTCACAACATTTCTCTGGGGAGCATTTACTAAGAGATGTACATGAGTAAGACCGAAGTAATGTGAACTTTTCCTGGAATAGTGGGCCAGGTATTTGTTTCCATCACAGGAAACATTTGACTCCTGGTTGAGACAGTTCAACACTCTCCCTGTGACTTTTGGCTGAGGGGTGCTGGGATGAGCTGGCTAAGGGGAGAGGGAGAGAGGGAAGGGGAGGGGAGTGGGGGACAGGGGGGGGGGGGGGGGGTGTTACTGGAGGAGGAGAAGCGGGAGGCAGTCTCATTCTTGCTGTGTACACAGAGGCTAAGTGCATTGATGGTGTGAAAGACACATAGTGGGGATTTTCAACAAGCTGGTACAGATGCCCCCTTCATACTTCACAAGGGCCCTCCCTCCCTACATGTGTTTTGATGGAGAGAGTCTACAGAGTGAAAACAGAGAATAGCCGAAGAGAAAAGCGGAAATCCTCATAGCGAAGAGGGTGGCTGCACATTTTCTGCTTGGATCTTTTGCATCTGTGTGTTGCTTACTTTGTAGGCTGTTAAAAATAAACAAATAAAACAAATAAGCTGTTGTGCATAGGTGAGGACATTTTTGTCTTGTCATGTTTTCATTTCTGATAGGTGTTTTTCAGGATTAAATTTGAACATGCTTTCTTTATTCATGACAGAAATTGTTGGAAATGACTGGTTTGTCTTTATTCAGTTTAAGATATTCATATTATGAGATGTTGTTAATGTGCTATTGATAACTAGGATTATTTAAAAATGGATATCCTTATCCTTGGATTTTATGAGGCCCTATTAGTATACATATAGATCTGTTACTGATGATGTAGCAGATGGAATTGGTTCATAATTTCTAACTGGGATTTGCTCCTTATAGCAGTGGATTTGATTTTTGTATACACTGTATTACCTTTCAAGTACAGAGTGTATCTCTCTAATGAGTGGAGTGGGCTGATATAGATAAAAGGACTTGGATGAAAGTATTTAATTGCTCTTTGATTGATGGGCTATGCTTGTTTGGCTGCTGAAGGAGAAATGCAACTTAATCATCCTTGACTCTCCTCTCCAAGAACTGAGAGGTGAAGATGTGGTTTTATAGAGGGATTTCTCAACCTTTTCTGGGTCTCAAACCACTTTACACTTTACCCCCTGATCACTGGGTCACTTGATCAATCCTTCACTGGCGCCTGACAACAAACACAGTGACAGACATTTAAGACGCACACAGACAGGTACCTGCACCAACTCCTCTCCCTGGGGAGTATTTCAACCCAATGCTGGCTCAGGGCTGCATACAAGGGTTAATCGCACCATGGTGTTATCACTTAGCTCACTGGTACCCAGTTTTACTCCTGGGTGGGGAAAAGTACTTTGAGATAAGCATCTTACTCAAGGATTGCTACTCTGGAAACCATGCAGCTAGCCTAAATCAACTACAGGGCAAGCAAGTGCCATCCACTCCATCACAGAGCCCCACCTGATGAAGCTTGGGTAATCACGCCTTTTGCACATAGTGACATATGCCAAGTTCTACCATGCCATTTGCAGTGCTCTGAAGTGAAAGAATCAAATACAAGTTATTGCCTAGTATTTTCAAAACTAATATTTTCCTATCTTCACTGAATTAAGCTCCAGCAGATTCATTATCATGGATTTCTATGAAATAGGAGTTGTCTAACAGAGATACTGTCCAGGATAGCACAAACAACAGCACCATTGGCAAAGTTGAAGCCAATATGGCATGACAGAAATATCACTCTCGCGTCGAAGATCTGGCTGAGGCTCATGCGCACGCTGGCCATCTCCATATTCTTGTATGCATGCGAGTCCTGGACACTCACATCTGAACTACAGAGACGGATACAAGCCCTGGAAATGAGATGCTACCGCAAGATTCTGAACATCTCATATAAAGACCATGTCACGAAGGAGGAAGTCAGCAACAGGATCAGGAGAGCAATTGGACAGTACGAAGACCAGTGCTCTCAATCGTGAAAAGCAGAAAGCTGAAGTGGTACGGTCACGTGTCAAGAGGCAGTGGGCTGGCCAAGACCATCCTGCAAGGTACCGTACCAAGTGATAGAAGGAGAGGCAGGCAGAGAAAGAGGTGGGAAGACAGCATCAAAGAGTGGACAGGCTTGACCTTTGCTGACTCACAGCGAGCCACAGGATAGAGATCGATGGAGGAAGATTGTCCGAAAGTCATCAGTGGTGCCTCAACAACCCATCTCAGGGTTAAGAGACTGAACTGAACTGAACTGAACAGAGGCAGCTTGTGGAAGTTACAGTTTGAATTCTTGATAATAGGAGAAGATCCATTTTCAAGTTCAAAGAAAACTGCTTTTCACCAAGAGTCATTAGGCAAAAAAAAGAAGTTATGGTTAAGATAACATGGCCACCCAAATAAATAGGGTTGGAAGGACTTGGCCTGAACTCTTTTTTCCCCTCTTTTCCCCCTCTTTTTGTCCCTCTTTTTGGGGGGGAGGTGGGTTTCTTTCTTGAAGAGGTCCAAGTAAACTTAATCCAAACTTTCTTTCACTGAAAATGCTTTTTAACAACTTAAATAGTGGATTCCCTCAGTGCTCATAGAGCAGGGAAGATGGGACAGCACAGTTTGTTGTTTACCATTTAAAAAATTCTTTCTTTTTTCATTTTCTTTAGCATGATCAAAACGAAAAAAGTGTAGGGTCAGCAGAAAAAAGTAGGGTCAGCCAGGTTAGCATGACCCCAACTATGTTTTTGGTGTGGCCTTGGCCTTACTCTTTTTGAAGGCCAATGCTAGGAATATTGCCGGCCTATAAACTATGAGCAAGAACTGGCAAAACATTGTTGAAGTTCATAATTGCTCAATTTTGGCACTTCCATTGATTTGTGCTGTGTGCTGAGCCATCCAGCCATTTCTGGGTCCTTTTTGTCTGCGCCACAAAACCTCTGAAGAGAATGGCGAAGGAACTGAGTGATGGCGGATCAATACCTTGGATGCATGGCTGTGAATCAGGTAATGCAATCCTATCCCCAGCATTAATGGACGAATCAATTATCAAGTTAGAAATGGCCAGCAGTGGTTCCATTGCTACCACCATGTGAACAGAGGTGAGAATAATTTGGCCAACATAAGTGCGTATTAATGCATGTACTGGGAAGAATGTATTTTTGATTGATCTAGTAAGTTAGCTGGATGGTGTTGTACTTTTGCATCACAGGAATAAAAACATACAGTTAGTTGATTTTAGATATATATCTTTACCTAATCATCATTAAAATAAGAATTTACATATTTGTGTGCATAGAAATAGTCACAACCTAGTAGGTTTTTTTAATATATATATTTTTTATAACTCGTGTCTTACTGAGACACACTTATTTGAGAAAAGTACACTCAAGCCCTGATGAAGTGAAAAGCAGTTTCAAATTTCTTTTTCTATTTTGAATCTATTTCACACTGTAGCAACAAATTTAGAATGGACCTTGCACAGTTTTGGAGACTTTTTTTTTCTTTGAGGAAGGTTCATTGTTACATTGTTAAATCTACGATCCATATTTTATTCTGCATAGACCAACTTATTTCCATTTTCTTTTTTAAAATACAGTTTCTTTCTTTTTTGCTTTTGCCAAGAGGTGAGGCATGTAGTAAGGCAGTGTAAGACTTAGTGGCTTAGTAGGTTGTAGAAAAGTGTGTCAACGGTGTTGGTGTGTGAACTGTGATGGATTAAAATGTTACATAACATCTCAGGAAATCTGTGCTGCTGTTGTAGTCTAATGGCTTTCCTCTCTCCATCTGTCTGTCTGTCTGTCTGTCTGTCTGTCTGTCTGTCTGTCTGTCTGTCTGTCTGTCTGTCTGTCTGTCTGTCTGTCTGTCTGTGTGTCTGTCTGTCTGTCTGTGTGTCTGTCTGTCTGTCTGTCTGTGTGTCTGTCTGTCTGTCTGTCTGTCTGTCTGTCTGTCTGTCTGTCTGTCTGTCTGTCTGTCTGTCTGTCTGTGTGTCTGCCTGTCTGTCTGTCTGTCTGTCTGTCTGTCTGTCTGTCTGTCTGTCTGTCTGTCTGTCTGTCTGTCTGTCTGTCTGTCTGTCTGTCTGTCTGTGTGTCTGTCTGTCTGTCTGTCTGTGTGTCTGTGTGTCCATCTGTCTGTCTGTCTGCCTGCCTGCCTGCCTGCCAGGTGCCTGCCTGCCTGCCTGCCAGGTGCCTGCCTGTCTGTCTGTCTGTCTTTCTCTCGCGTTCTCTCTCTCTCTCTCTCTCTCTCTCTCTCTCTCTCTCTCTCTCTCTCTCTCTCTCTCTCTCTCTCTCTCTCTCTCTCCTTCCCTTCTCCACCACCCCTTTCCTTATGAGAGCTGTCTGGGAAATAGCAGCAAACATGAGACAGTTTTCCTGGTCTTGCCTTGTTTGTTCATCCATTCATT
The DNA here is from genome assembly GCA_034096865.1 of Theodoxus fluviatilis. NCBI lineage: Eukaryota > Metazoa > Mollusca > Gastropoda > Cycloneritida > Neritidae > Theodoxus > Theodoxus fluviatilis. The sequence continues at coordinate 11,603 of JAWQFJ010010439.1, forward strand.
CATAAATGGGTCTGTTTGCTCGACGGCTTTCTCGCAATTGCATCTGTATGCATTGTCTGCATCATCATTTCTCTCTCTCTCTCTCTCTCTCTCTCTCTCTCTCTCTCTCTCTCTCTCTCTCTCCTCCTCTCTCTTTCCTTGCATCACTCTTTGTGTTCGCTTTCATCTCAAACAACCTTTGTTTATTTGTCTGCATCAATAATTCTGTTCTGATGAATCTGTCGGCAAAGTGCATGATAATTATGTGATGTGATATGTATGTGTGTTTGTGTTTGTGTGTGTGTGTTTGTTTGTTTGTGTTTGTGTGTGTGTGTGTGTACATGTGCATATGTGGGCAAATGTATTTACATGCATATATATGTGTACCTGTGTGTGTAGATTTCTTAAAACTGTATGGAAGGAAAAGAACAAGAGCAACAATAATTAGGAGGAGGAGAACAACAACAACAACAGCAACAACAAAAACAACAACAACAACAACAACAAACAACAGCAACAACAACAACAGCAACAACAACAACAGCAACAACAACAACAGCAGCAAGAGGAGGAGGAGGAGTTCATATGGTTCAGGAAACGAATTCTGGCCCTGAGAACAGGGATTACAATAGAAGTGTGTGCTCTACCAGACAGAGATTGCTGAAACAAATGGGCATCAAATATCGCCATTGCTTTAGCTCCTTGTCATGAAATCCTTACTCCGTCCTCCCAGACATATGTTCGGGGTCAGAATTGACCCACCGCGGGGAGAATTGACCCACCGCGGGGAGAATTGACCCACCGCGTCTCCCCACGCGATTCGTAAGAGGCAAATAACTAGGGACACCGTGACATGATGTGCGCTTACTAAAAATGCTTTAGTGATTTTCATGCTTAGTGGCCTTATATAGCCCACAAA
>JAWQFJ010010439.1:22500-24859 GCA_034096865.1 Theodoxus fluviatilis
TCCACTGACCTGCTGGACTGCTGCCCATGGAAAGCCCCCCAAAGCACGGCTCCACTGACCTGCTGGACTGCTGCCCATGGAAAGCCCCCCAAAACACGGCTCCACTGACCTGCTGGACTGCTGCCAATGGAAAGCCCCCAAAACACGATGTTGTGCTATATACAACATGATGTGTCCCCCCCAAATATATCAATATATCCATACAGACATTCTACCTCCCCTTACTCTATTTTTCTGCCAATGGAAATCCCCCCAAAACACGATGTTGTGCTATATACAACATGATGTATGCCCCCCCCCCCCCCCCCCAATCTATCAACATATCCATACAGACATCCTACCTCCCCTTACTCTGTGTTTTTTCCCCCAATATAAATCCCCCCAAAACACGATGCTGTGCTATATACAACATGATGTATGTCCCCCCCCCCCCCCCCAAATCTATCAACATATCCATACAGACATCCTACCTCCCCTTACTCTATTTTTCTGCCAATGGAAAGCCCCCCAAAACACGATGTTGTGCTATATATATACAACATCATGTAACGTTTCCCCCCCCCCCCCCCAAATCTATCAACATATCCATACAGACATCCTCCTCTTACTCTATTTGGCTGCCGATATCTCGAAATGAGGCTGTATGATGTCTGTTTTATATTGGGGGGTAGGGGTACATGGAGTAACTTATTTTTTCCTTGTTACTTGTTGCTGGGCATTTGGAAGGGTTGGAGGGTTTTGCAACGCAAATGAAAAGAATCGACTTTGTTCAGGCTTGAGTCTCTATGTTGAAGTTTTGTCTGTGTTGAAATGAATCTCTCAGGTGGATAATTTCGGGTGGAATTGTGTTGCTTTGCACGCAAACGCGTGTGGTTGAATATGTGTGTGCGTGTGTGTGTGCGTCCGTTCGTGCATGCGTGCATGCATGTGTGTGTGTACGTGTGTGTGTGTGTGTGTGTTTGCGCGTGTGTGTGTGTGTGCGTGCGTGTGTGTGTGTGTGTGCGTGCGTGAGTGTGTGCGTGCGTGCGTGCGTGCGTGTGTGTGTGTGTGTGCGTGCGTGTGTATGCGTGCATGTGTGTGAGTAAATGTATGTGCGCGTGCGTGTGTGTGTGTTTGTGTATTCGTGCGTGTGTGTGAGTGTGAATGTGTGTGTGTGTTTGTGTGTATGCGAGCGTGTGTGTGTGTGTGTATGTGTGTGTGTGTGTGTGTGTGTGTGTGTGTGTGTGTGTGTGTGTGTGTGTGTGTGTGTGTATGTACGTCTGTACGGGGATGGGGGGGGGGGGGTGTTAGCGTTCATGTTGCATGCTCTTGTTGATTACCATGCGTAAATTCGTCTTTGTGCGTCTTACGAATGACCTTTTGATATCGCTGTCATCCATTGCTTTGCTCGTTTTCAATTCACGCATTTCATTTATTATCGATTGATTCTGCTACAGTATTTTACTGTATTGTATTGTATATTGTATTGAGTCATCCACCCACCCTCCCAGCAGTTCACCCATGATTCATCAAACAGTTCACAATCACACGTATAATTCTAACCGACAATCCTTTTAGCATTTCATTCTGTCTTCTCGAAAGATCGGTCCCCCACGCCGTTCATTTCTCTGTCGCCTACGAAGGCTCCGTGGCGCTTTCTGCTTTCCGTTTCCCACGGCTGCGGTGAATCAGAGTCTTGTCGCCCGCCTTTTCTTCCTCCGCCGTCACAGTCTCCTGGTTGGTCTCCTAGTGTGCTCGGTGACATGCATGCCAATGAGCACACGCACCACGCACGCGCGTGCTTTCACGTTCACACGCCCCCGCTCATGTATCTTTCTGCAGTCCCACCGCCCCGTGGACAGTTTTTGTCGATGCCGACGTGGCTCCGGCGTGAAACTGTTGTGTGTCATATTGAAATGCCACGTTCCTTATAAAGAGCCATAGTCCTTAGAGAGAGAGAGAGAGAGAGAGAGAGAGAGAGAGAGAGAGAGAGAGAGAGAGAGAGAGGCAGGCAGGCAGGCAGGCAGGCAGGCAGGCAGGCAGGCAGGCAGGCAGGCAGGCGGAGACAGAGACAGAGTCAGACTTCAGACGAGGTGGGGATTGAACTCGCGACCTTTTGATGACGTTGATGTATCCCTAGGACAAAACTGAACGCGTCGTATTGTATCGCTACGCAAGGCCTGATAACGTAACGAAACATAGCATCCCGTAATAATGATAAAAACCGCTGGCGCTGAACCTCCAGGTTTTGGCATATTAAAAAAAAAGAAAAAAGATCGGGTTCGAACCCGCAACCTCTCGAGAAAAGAGGGGGAAAAAACACACATGAACAAAAACACAATAAACCAGGTCGGGTTGGAACCCACAACCTCTCGAAAAA
>JAWQFJ010010440.1:0-11317 GCA_034096865.1 Theodoxus fluviatilis
CCGATTCCGAAGTTCGATATTATCGGATAGCTCAGAAGCAGTTTTTCTAAGTTTTATCCTTCTAAGCATACATTAAATTAATGATTCCTCATCAGCAAAAGCACTCAGTGGTTTCTGTGTGTATCGAAGATTATGCAGACGGGATTGGTTGCCTTACTCGCTCAATGAAGTATAAATATTGCTGTTGTATTCAAAGTCCTTATAATTAGTAGAGTTCACAATATTACACTCTTGTGATTCGAATTTTACCGCATACAAGTTTTACATTCATGGGAAATCGATGTTTAGAAAATGAATTGACGAAAACATGGCTGCCAGTATGGAGTGTATCACAACAAGCGGAGGAATACACTCACGATGTGATATGGCATTCAGCGTGGCTGTTCAGAATGGTGGTATGCATGTTATGGAAGAATTTAGGCTATCACGTGACCAACCTGTTGCTGAGACTATATTCACTAGTCTCAGCCACGCTGAATGTTAACAGCTTTGTGTTGCATGACCTTGGATGATCTTGACCTGGGTCAAGGTCACATGTATTTTGGTAGGACAAATGTGTAAAGCAGTTCTTAGCGTATGATGTCATTGCTAGGTTTAGTTGTTTGACCTTGACCTTGAAGGTCACCTGAAGGTTAAGGTCATGTAAAGGTCAAGGTCAAGCATGTGAGGCGTATGGGCTTTGCCCTTCTTGTATTATTATTGACACAGGAGAGTCTGGCTTGTTTCAGGCAAACCACTGCAAAAACATGGAGAGGGCAAGGGAGATCTGGAATGGCTTGATGATGGAGGGCTATGGCAACAAGGCCCTGATGTGGCTCCAGTACTACCGCATGGAAAGGTCAGCAGCATTGGCCTCGTCCTTGTGTTCTGCTCTGAGTGAGGACATCAGGGGGTGTTGGCACCTTCACTTGTTTAGGAGTGCCAACCTCTGTTGATTAATCTCTTGAAACACAGAACATTGTTTGACCCAGCTCCACATTTAGATTATAATTATTCATGTATTCTGTACTTGATGTAAGTGTGGTGACATAGAAACAAAGTCATCAAATATGTGAAATGTTGTGAACCAGAGCATCATGCAAACTTTTGTCATTGACATCACAGTAACTTTTTTGAATTTTGTTTTGTTTTGACTCAGTGAGCTTTGCTTATCAGTCTGATATGACAGGCTCTATTTCTAACTTGACAAATAGTTGAAACACCCAACAAGAAAGCTGTGCAATGTGTGGTTATAGGGCCTATGGAGACAACAAACATGCCAGGCGCATCCTTCAGAGGGCAGTGAACTCGGTGACAGACTGGCTGGAGACTGTCACAGAGGCCTACCTCAACTTTGAGCGGGAAGAAGGTCAGCTGATGGGATACCCTCTTTGCCCCATTGCTTGTTGCAGTAGAAAGCCTTGTGCCATGGGAAGTAAATCAAACCTGAAGCACTTCATTGGGCAGATGTGGCAATTTCTGTTTCTGCTGTATGGCATCCATTTTATGTGGGCTTTTTATTCTTGTGAGAAATATTTGTAATATGTTTTGTAAGGTTTGAAAGTGTTAGCTGGATTCCTAAAAAAGAACAACCCCAAATCCAAACTTTTTTGTGTGTGTCCTACACACCTTTATACGTGAAGAAAAAAATCTTCTTTGAAATGTTAAGAGAAGAGAAGCTAATTCAGAAGGAAAAAAAGGATTATCACTGCTGGGCTGGCTTGATTTGAGTTATTTGTTGGAAGCTTTTGTTAAATTCTCACATCCAGGCATATTGTATGTCTATTTTCAAACTGATACTTTACACTTCTACAATCTCATGTGGGAGAATGTTGAGGGCCTAAAATGGAGATGAAAGCTCCACGTGTGTATGTTTCCAGGTAACCTAGAATCCTACGACCAGGCAGTGCAGCGGTGTGAGGCACAGCTCCAACGCATGCTGGAACGGCAGGCTCAGGTAGGCCATTTTGGATGGACAGGGATGGGTTTGGATGGACAGGGGTGGGTTTGGATGGACAGGGGTGGGTTTGGATGGACAAAGGTGGGTTTGGACGGACAGAGGTGGGTTTGGATGGACAGGGGTGGGTTTGGATGGACAGGGGTGGGTTTGGATGGACAGAGGTGGGTTTGGATGGACAGGGGTGGGTTTGGATGGACAGGGGTGGGTTTGGATGGACAGGGGTGGGTTTGGATGGACAGGGGTGGGTTTGGATGGACAAAGGTGGGTTTGGATGGACAGAGGTGGGTTTGGATGGACAGGGGTGGGTTTGGATGGACAGGGGTGGGTTTGGATGGACAAAGGTGGGTTTGGATGGACATGGGTGGGTTTGGATGGACAGGGGTGGGTTTGGATGGACAGGGGTGGGTTTGGATGGACAGGGGTGGGTTTGGATGGACAGGGGTGGGTTTGGATGGACAGGGATGGGTTTGGATGGACAGGGGTGGGTTTGGATGGACAAAGGTGGGTTTGGATGGACAGAGGTGGGTTTGGATGGATAGGGGTGGGTTTGGATGGACAGGGGTGGGTTTGGATGGACAGGGGTGGGTTTGGATGGACAGGGGTGGGTTTGGATGGACAGGGGTGGGTTTGGATGGACAGAGGTGGATTTGGATGGACAGAGGTGGGTTTGGATGGATAGAGGTGGGTTTGGATGGACAGAGGTGGGTTTGGATGGACAGGGGTGGGTTTGGATGGACAGGGGTGGGTTTGGATGGACAGGGGTGGGTTTGGATGGACAGGGGTGGGTTTGGATGGACAACAGTGGGTTTGGATGGACAGAGGTGGGTTTGGATGGACAGGGGTGGGTTTGGATGGACAGGGGTGGGTTTGGATGGACAGGTGTGGGTTTGGATGGACAGGGGTGGGTTTGGATGGACAGGGGTGGGTTTGAATGGACAGGGGTGGGTTTGGATGGACGGGGATGGCAGGTCTCTTCTTGATGTTGACACCCAACGCTTCTTGAAATGATTGGCTCTATGCATGGGAATGAGTTTTTTCTATGTTAGCTGATATTGTCTGTCCAAGAGAAAAGGAAAATTAGCTTTATCTGACATAAATGTTTGGTTAGACTTCTGCAGGCGAGCTACACTATTGGACTCCTCTGAGGAGAGGAGTGCGGGAAAGACAGCAAAAATAATGTAACACACAAGCAGAAGGGCCACAGCATGTGATTGACTGCATTTTTACTTGGGCATCTTTGAACCTAAACACCTATGTAAACATGCAGCCAGCCAGATGCTGTCGCCCTGTCAGCTTGTGTGTTACGATATCTTTGCTGTCTTTCCTCATCTTCGCTGTCTTTCCTGCACCCCTCTCCTTGGATGAGTCCACTAGTGTGGCCCCTTTGCAGAAGTCTAACCAAATGTTCCTGATTGATTTGTTTCCATGATGTGGATGTGCAGATGCCATCATTTTATATTTGAAAGTATCTTGTGTCATGATTAAACTGGAAGAACTGGATGAATATTAATAGAAATTTTGTTGAAATTATCAGTTTTAGCTAGAGGTTGAAGACTCCATTTGTCTGTCAAGCATAGTCTGAAGTGAGTCTTGTACTAGGTTAGTTAGACTTAGAGGGCACTGTTGGATCTAAATAATCTGGCTCTGTCCTGATGCCCCCCCCCCAGTAGCCCCTTGCTGCTCAAGCCCCCCCTGGCTAAGCTACTGGAGCAGGCCCAGAAAGCCCAGCAGCCCATGGCTGAGCTACTGGAGCAGGCCCTGAAAGCACAGCAGCCCCTGGCTGAGCTACTGGAGCAGGCCCAGAAAGCCCAGCAGCCCCTGGCTGAGCTACTGGAGCAGGCCCCGGCTGAGCTACTGGAGCAGGCCCTGGCTGAGCTACTGGAGCAGGCCCAGAAAGGCCAGCAGCCCCTGGCTGAGCTACTGGAGCAGGCCCTGGCTGAGCTACTGGAGCAGGCCCAGAAAGCCCAGCAGCCCCTGGCTGAGCTACAGGAGCAGGCCCTGGCTGAGCTACTGGAGCAGGCCCTGGCTGAGCTACTGGAGCAGGCCCTGGCTGAGCTACTGGAGCAGGCCCTGGCTGAGCTACTGGAGCAGGCCCTGGCTGAGCTACTGGAGCAGCCCCTGGCTGAGCTACTGGAGCAGGCCCTGACTGAGCTACTGGAGCAGGTCCTGGCTGAGCTACTGGAGCAGGCCCAGAAAGCTCAGCATCCCCTTGCTGAGCTACTGGAGCAGGCCCAGAAAGCCCAGCAGCCCACGGCTGAGCTACAGCAGGCCCAGAAAGCCCAGCAGCCCCTGGCTGAGCTACTGGAGCAGGCCCTGGCTGAGCTACTGGAGCAGCCCCTGGCTGAGCTACTGGAGCAGGCCCTGGCTGAGCTACTGGAGCAGGCCCTGGCTGAGCTACAGGAGCAGGCCCAGAAAGCCCAGCAGCCAAGGGCTCCAGCTGATGAAGGGGCACTGAGCAGCTCCAGCCATAAGTAACTCTTCAGTTCTGCTTCTAGTTTCTCCATTCCTTTCCATGGTCTCCTGCCTCAGTGAGAAGGGGGTGTCAATGTTCTTGCAGCAAGCAGAGAAGGAAGTAGTTGCCAGAGACCACAAGAAACAAGGCAAGAAGCAGCAGAAGAAGCAGGGGCAGGCTGCACCTACTGCCCAGCATCAGCCAAGGCAGCAACAGCAGCAGTCCAAACAGCAGTCCAAACAGCAGCAGCAGCAGCAGCAGCAACCCCAGGCCAGGAAACGAAAGGTGAGGAGACAGTGAGCTGAGATGGCCTGTCTGCAGTGTCAGCCATCACAGAAGGGCTTTTGGTAATTGCTGCTTTCTGTATGTTGTTAGGTGCTTGTCTGAATGTGACAGTTTTTCCTTTTGAGAACTAGACATGTCCAGCATACATGCTCAAGACTCATATTTCTGTAAGTTTTTCTTTTAATCAATAAATGACCTAGTCATCTATGGTTGGTGAAATGAGAAATATATCAGAAATGACCAACAGAAGTGTTTTGCTTTGGAGAGTGTATTGGTGTTGCCTCTGCCTTGGTGTGGAATACTTATAATAAATTTTCTACTCATACTTCTCTACTTGGTGTGGAATACTTCTCCGTGAATTTTCTACTCATAATTCTCTACTTGGTGTGGAATACTTCTCCGTAAATTTTCTACACATACTTCTCTACTTGGTGTGGAATACTTCTCCGTGAATTTTCTACTCATACTTCTCTACTTGGTGTGGAATACTTCTCCGTGAATTTTCTACACATACTTCTCTACTTGGTGTGGAATACTTCTCCGTGAATTTTCTACTCATACTTCTCTACTTGGTGTGGAATACTTCTCCGTGAATTTTCTACTCATACTTCTCTACTTGGTGTGGAATACTTCTCCATGAATTTTCTACTCATACTTCTCTACTTGGTGTGGAATACTTCTCCGTAAATTTTCTACACATACTTCTCTACTTGGTGTGGAATACTTCTCCGTGAAATTTCTACTCATACTTCTCTACTTGGTGTGGAATACTTCTCCGTGAATTTTCTACACATACTTCTCTACTTGGTGTGGAATACTTCTCCGTGAATTTTCTACTCATACTTCTCTACTTGGTGTGGAATACTTCTCCGTGAATTTTCTACTCATACTTCTCTACTTGGTGTGGAATACTTCTCCGTGAATTTTCTACACATACTTCTCTACTTGGTGTGGAATACTTCTCCGTGAATTTTCTAACATACTTCTCTAACTGGCATACATTGTAATTGTATACGTTTTTAATTCTGATGTGCTGAAAGACTTGTTTCTGTAGAAGTTCATTTTGATTTTTTTCAAGAACAACGTTTTGAAATCACACATACTTAAAAATAATAACAATAAGTTTCTTTAGCTCTGTTTAGGATTTGTATCTTAAGTTCAGGATTTTATTCAACTGAGATGTTCTCCACTGTTCTTGGCAGCTGGAAGATAGGGATGCTGACAGTGCAGAAGGGGCCAATGCAGGGGGGGACTTCAAGGTACCCCCACCCCCCAAGCAGGCAAGGGGTCCCCCACCCCCTGGCTTCAAGGGGGCAGAGGGGGATCAGAAGAAAGGCCCACCCCCTCCAGGGTACAAGCCCCCTCCCTCACAGGAGGGCCGTGGTTCTCCTCCCCCTGGCTGCAAGCCCCCACCCTCAGGGGACAGCAGAGGCCCTCCCCCCCCGGGCTGCAAGCCCCCACCCTCAGGGGACAGCAGAGGCCCTCCCCCCCCTGGCTACAAGCCCCCACCCTCAGGGGACAGCAGAGGCCCTCCCCCCCCGGGCTACAAGGGTTCTGCCCCTGAGGGGAAGGGGGAGGGAGAGGCTGCCCAGGACGAGCAGAGGGAAGAGGAAGGTGAATAGTCATGTGTCATGTGATGTGTTTCCTCTTCCATACTCTACCAGTAGACAACAGTGACATAGACCTTGAACCCTCGAAAAAGAATTTGCAAAAATCTTTACCCACCTGTGGCTACCTGCATCGGACCATCCGATTGCCTAATATCTGCGCGGCCGCAGTTGCCGGGGCAGCGGGAGTTACCTCCCCTGTCCTGCAAGCGCCGGGATATAAGCTGCCGGTGGCCACTGACCAGCCTCTTTTTTGACTTTCGTGCGCTGTGTGCGTTTCGCTGGCATGTGGATACCTCATGCTTGGATTACCTCTGCTCTGTGTAGCTGTAGAGAGTTTGCTTTCTCCTGCGTTTTCTTCGCTGAGAGTTTCAGGGAAGTATAACGCTTGGTTTGGTGTCAGTGACGCGTTTTAGCGTTTGTTTTGATACCTTGAGTGCACCTGCCCTTTTCGTTTGGTTGGCGTGTGGTGTCTCTGTTTGTTCTGGCGGCGACTTGCTCGTGTTTTGCTGTTGTAAATAGCTTGTCGTCGCGTTTGGGCGGTTCGCGTGGTTCGCCTGGCTGCCTGTTGGTGGCTGGGGCACCATTTGCGTTCTGTCATGGCGGACTTTTCCGTCGCACCGCGTGTTTGCGGTGTCGCGAATGCTGGTGTCGCCTCGGGGGCTAGCGCGAGGTGGAGGGGGGTTCGTGTTTTAGAAGCATGGTTTTTCTCCTCTCCCTCCTGCGGGTTCGTCCTCGCGTAGGTCGGTGTGCGGGCAGCCGCAGCTTTCCTGTCGCGTTTGGTGGGGCGCCTTTTGCCTGTTGTGTGGCTTTTGCGCGTTTGGTCTTGAGTGCACGCGCCGGTGTTTCTGTGGAAGCATTGGAATGTGGTTGCTCTTTCGACTAGCGACGCTGCTTGTTGTGTGTGTCTTTGCTTTAGCTTTTTGGGGGTTTGAGAGAGGTTTTCGCTCTCGTCTGTGGCTTCTCTCTTCCTCCTGCTTCGCTTTCCACGCGTCGGTGGCGGTCTAGCGCGTGCCACGCTTGGTCCATTGAGCGCGTGTGTTGTGCGTTTGGGCGTTTGGTGCGCTTGGTGCGTTTGTGGCTGTGGCGGCGAGGTCGGGAGAGAGCGGAATTCTAGTGCGTGTTCCTTCTCTCATTCCTTCTCTTGCTCCCATGCGTCGGGCGTTTTTGCGTGCTCCCGCGGCTTCTCCTGTGTTAACAGGTGGCGCTGCGGAATATCGTTCTTTGCACGCTCGTGTTGCTTCACCCTCCACGCGCCGCGGTCTGCTTGGACGGTGACTCTGTGCTGGGGTCACCGTTGGCTCGCTGCGGGTGGGGAGGGGTTGTCGCCCGCCGTTTTTGTTGGTTTGGAGGCTGCTGGGCCGCCGGGTGTCTGTCATGGCTGACAGCCTTGACGCTTGGCTTGTCCGTGGTGTGCGGGCTTGTGGGGAGGAGAGTTCTCGCTTTCTTTGCGTGCTTGGCTTTCCTCCTGCTCTCTGTCGCTCGTAGTTGTTATTGCGGCCTTCCGTGGCTTTTCCTGTTTTGACAGGCGGAGCGACGGTATGTCGTGTTTTCGCGCGAGGGTTGTTTCCTGTGTCTTCCTCGCGGGTTGCAGCGTTGGCCTCTGGCCACGAGTCCAGCGTTTGCTCTCGCTGTTAATCTGGAAGGCGGCTGGCTTTTCTCATTCGTGGCTTGCGTGCGAATGGCAGTCCGCGTCTGGGCTTCTCGCTCTCTTGGGGCGCCCGGCTGCACTGTGCGCACGTCGGCGGCGTCTCAGGCAGTGTGGGGTGTGTCTGCGCTGGACCGGGTCCCAGGTCCAGTGTGTGCCTTCCCTGTGGGTGTATAGGGATGGACGGGTTCTCTCACTCGTCTCTGGTGGGTGAGAGTCTGTCTGTGCCTGTGGCTGCTTCCTCTGTTTGGAGCGCCCGACCGCGTGGTGCGCGTCGGCGGCTTCTCGTGAGACGTTGGAGCTGCTGGCTACTTTGCTGGGGTCGGGGTCAGAACCTTTCCCAGTTTCCGTGCGGAGTTGGGGTTTACGGCGCGCGTATTCCCCCTCCTGGGCTTTGGTCTCTCTGGTGCCCGTGGGCCAGGCGGTTTCTGGCTTTTCCTCCCGGCCGCTTCTTCTGGCGGGTCGGGGGTTTGTTCGCCGGTTAGATGGGGGGGGGGGTTTGCTTTGGTTTTTGCTTTGGTTTCAGCTCTCCACCCTCTGTGTTCGGGGTGTCGGGGTCGCGTTCTCCTGGTCGGGTTCGTGGCTTTGCTGTCTCGGTGAGGTACGTATCGTGCGATCCGGTGCCAGTCCCTGCACTCTCGTTACATGGTTCGGTGCGATCTTGGCTGAGCAGCGCCTGCTCTCGGTTTCGGGTTGGTGCAGTACACCGATGGAAGGCGGTCCCACGCTCTCGACACGTCGAGTTCTGCGGTGCGACCAGGGCAGAGCCTTGCTCCCGGCCATTCAGCTCACGCTGTCCGGTCCGGTGAGCCCGCCGCCCTCCTTCCTGTGCGATCCTCTGTGCCTCGCCCCTCCGCTCCCATGCGGTCGAGCTCCTCGGCTGGGTTACGACAGAGCATTGCCACCGGCCTTTCAGCTAACACTGCCTGGTCCGGTCTGCATGCCGTCTCTTCCCCTGTGCGATCCTCTGTGCCCAGCCCTCCGCTCCCATGCGGTCGAGCTCCTCGGTTGGGTTACGACGGAGCGTTGCCACCGGCCTTTCAGCTAACACTGCCTGGTCCGGTCTGCATGCCGTCTCTCCCCCTGTGCGATCCTCTGTGCCCAGCCCTCCGCTCCCATGCGGTCGAGCTCCTCGGTTGGGTTACGATGGAGCGTTGCCACCGGCCTTTCAGCTAACACTGCCTGGTCCGGTCTGCATGCCGTCTCTCCCCCTGTGCGATCCTCTGTGTCCAGCCCTCTGCTCCCATGTGGTCGAGCTCCTCGGTTGGGTTACGACGGAGCGTTGCCACCGGTCTTTCAGCTAACACTGCCTGGTCCGGTCTGCATGCCGTCTCTCCCCCTGTGCGATCCTCTGTGCCCAACCCTCCGCTCCCATGCGGTCGCGCTCTGTGGTTAGGTCACGATGGAGTGTTGCCACCGGCTTTTCAGCTCACGCTGCCTAGTCCGGTCAGCATGCCGTCTCTTCCCATGTGCGATGCGAACAGGGCAGAGCCTTGCTCCCGGCCCTTCAGCCCACGCTGTCAGGCCCGGTGAGCCCGCCGCCCTCTTTCCTGTGCGTTCCTCTGTGCCCCGCCCCTACGCTCCCGTGAGATCGAGCAGGACGGGGCACTCTCACCGCGCTCCCGGGCGGTCGAGCTCTGCTGTTGGGTTGCGGCGGAGCATTGCCACCGGCCTTTCAGCTAACACTGCCTGGTCCGGTCAGCATGCCACCTCTCCCTCTGTACTCCTCTGTGCCCCACTCCTGCCCTTCCTTGGGGTCGGAAGGGGCGGTGCGTCGTCTGCACCGTGTTTCCGGTTGTGTGCGTTTTGCGGTCTCCCAGCGCCGCAGTGTGCTGTCCGGCCGCTCGGCGGGCGTTCCGGCGGATCGGCACGCCGCTTTCGTTCCTGTGCGTTCTTCGGTGCCCCGTCCCTGCGCTCCCGCGCGGTCGAGCGTGTCGGTGCGGCACAGTCCTGTGCTTCGTCTCCGTGCTCCCCGGGGGTCGGGGGCCTCGGGTCGGCGCTTTTCCCCTGACTGTCGGCACCATCGGTCTGTGGATCGTGGTCCACGTTCTCCAGTGCGGAAGGGGGAGGGGCGTCTTCTCTCTCTGGGTCTGTTTCTCGAGCTCGGGGGGGGGGGGGGGGCTTCGGGAGAGCGTTGCGTCTGGCCGTTCAGCGGTTGCTGTTTGGCCCGATGTGCGCGCCGCCTTTCCTGCTCAGGCTCTAGTGCCACGCCCTCGCACTCTCGACATGTCGAGTGGGGAGGGGCGGCACAGGCGTGAGTCTGTGTTCTCTGGCTCATTGGTTTCGGGCTCTCGGCCAGATGCCTTTGCTCGGTCGTGGTCGGGCATGGCAGTCTACGCTTTCCCTTCCACGCGCCTTCTTCCGAAGGTGTTGGCTCCGGTCGCTCTGGAGTGTCCTCGCCTGTTTCTGGTGGCGCCGTTCTGGCCTGTAGCTTCCTGGTTCCCTGTTCTGCTAGCTCTGGCGGATGGGGAGCTCATCGAGCTTCATCTCTGGTGCACTCTGGTGCAGCCTCGTGCGGGAATTGGTCATCCGAAGGTTCACTTGTTGCAACTTCGGCTTGGCTTCTTCTCCTGCGGGTTCACTTGGCTGCTCTCGTTGTGGCGCGCATCCTATGTTCACTGTTTGGGGCGTGCGCTCCCGTGTTATCTGGTCCGAACTCAGTCCCATCGTCTGCGGGACCGACGACTGTTTCTGCCACTTACACGTCGTCGCGCTCAGGTGTCTTCGATGTTTTTCTTGCTGGTACGTGTTTTTTCGCGGAGGCGTACGCTTATGCGTTTCCTCCTGCTGGTGCCTCTTGGACTCATGAACTCCGCATGGGTGCCTTCTCTGTAACGTTTGCCACGGATGTTTCTTTGGCTTACCTTATGGGACGGCCTGCTGGCGCAGTGACTGTGTTTCCCATGCACTACCTGCGTGATGTTCGAGTTCTTCGTTTCCATGGCGTCACAGTTGGTTGTTGCGGGTTCGGCTCTTAGTGTGTGATGGTGAGTGTTTTTTCCTTTTGTTCGGTGCTTATGCACAACCCACCTCCCAGGATTGGGTAATCATGTCACTGTTGTCTACTGGTAGAGTATGGAAGAGGAAACTTTAAGAAATTTAAACTAATTTCTATGTTTCCCTGACATACTTACCAGTAGACAACGGACGGTCCCTCCCGCCTCCCCGTTTGTGCATTGCTGGGGTTCTCTCCACGTGTCAAAAAGAGGCTTGGTCTTTGGCTACCTGCGGTATTTATACCCGGCGCCTGCAGGACAGGGGAGATAACTCCCGCTGCCCCGGCAACGGCGGCCGCGCGGTATAGGCAATCGGATTGGTCCGATGCAGGTAGCCACAGGTGGGTAAAATTTTTGCAAATTCTTTTCGAGGGTTCAAGGTCATATGTC